>JBAMJV010013643.1:0-13910 GCA_037951105.1 Echinarachnius parma | reverse complement strand
AGTTTTCTGATGCCAAATCTCACTTAGCAGCCAGTTTACGCCCCGCCCCACCCACATTTAGGGTCCGGAATCGGCAACGTGATCGACATGTGATTGACAATTCATTGGCTTACGTCATGACGCGTCATCTACATAATTTAGTTCATTAGTCCGTTCTTTAGATGACGTCACATTTTGGCGATTTAAAAAGGGGGTTCCCAGGACAATTAGATATTTAATAATTACCCCAAAATTTATTGATATCATGGGAAATGACTGCCAAATTCTTTTTCTTCGGAAAAAATTACATATAGAGAGCCAAATTGTGAAAATTAGGCCATCTAGACGCTGTAGTTCCTTCAATTAGATCCCTTTAAAGAGGGCTGGACTCGACAGACTTATCCCCGTGCGACACCACCCGATCGCGATCTGCGTCTAGGTGAATAACGTTTTCCCAACTCCCTCTGCGTACATACATACATTCTTGATAAATTGATACCTTGCATAACTTATAAATGAATGCCTGTCCTTGCTTCCTTTAAAGGACAATGAAATCCGGACAAATTGTTGTATGCACTATATAAGAGACTTAATAGGATGAATAGTCCCTGAAAATTTGAGCACAATCGGTCAAGAAATAAGAAAATTATGGCTATTTGAAAATATCCATTTATTTCTATGAGTTACTAAAATTAGCAACGCACTCTGGCAAAGTTGTGGACCACTCCCCATACGCTTTGTACATAAAATTTCAATTTTGTTAAATTTTCTCAAAATATATGTTTACCCTTCGTTTGAGTTCAACATATGTTTTGTAGAATACATTTATACACAACATATCGTGAGTTTGGGGAATGGAAAAGTGTGACTATGAAGACAACTGTAAAAATGGGAAAATGTGTGTACAAAACATATGGGGAGTAGTACACAAACTTATCAGAGTGCGTTGCCAATTTGAGTTCCCCATAGGGATAAATGGGCATCTGCAAAGAGCCATAGTTTTCTTGTTTATGGCCTAATTATGCTCTATCTTTCAGAGATTATTCCTTCTAAACTCTTCACGTCTATGAAAGCAACAGTTTACTTGGGTTTCATTGCCTTTTTAATGTTGGTGATGTTTAACTTCAAAGAGAACTTGACAGACTTACCCCCATACGACACCACCCCGTCGTTATTGACAGACTTACCCCCGTACGACACCACCCCACGACACCACCCCGTCGTTATTGACAGACTTACCCCCGTACGACACCACCCCGTCGTTATTGACAGACTTACCCCCGTACGACACCACCCCGTCGTTATTGACAGACTTACGGTACCCCCGTATACGACACCACCCCGTCGTTATTGACAGACTTACCCCCGTACGACACCACCCCGTCGTTATTGACAGACTTACCCCCGTACGACACCACCCCGTCGTTAATGACAGACTTACCCCCGTACGACACCACCCCGTCGTTATTGACAGACTTACCCCCGTACGACACCACCCCATCGTTATTGACAAACTTACCCCCGTACGACATCACCCCGTCGTTATTAACAGACTTACCCCCGTACGACACCACCCCATCGTTATTGACAGACTTACCCCCGTACGACACCACCCCGTCGTTATTGACAGACTTACCCCCGTACGACACCACCCCGTCGTTATTGACAGACTTACCCCCGTACGACACCACCCCGTCGTTATTTGCGTCAAGCTGTATGAACCTTTTTCCGACGCCCTCTGCGTCTGCCGAGGGAGAGACTGTGAGTATGGTTGGCACAACTTCCTCCAGGCTGCGTAAAAACATATACAAAATAATAATAACATATAATATGTAAATCATCTTTATTTATTCAATTAATTCGAATGATACAGAAAAACGGTTATCAAAATAGTGTATCTCTCAATTACAATTATAATATTTTACATCAAATTTAATTTAACCGCAGTCTAAAATCTAATTGCATAACTACTGTATGTAATTTAAAATATATATAAATGAAACAGAGCAAATATAATGAATTCCTCCGGTATTCGAATCCGAGACCTCCGGATTGCTAGACCGGCGCTCTACCGCCCGAGCTATAGAAAACCCTCGTGCAATGATCGTCCTTGAAACCCCTTACTTTTCAATGCTTGTGTGGTCAGAAGTATTATAAACCTTACATGAACCCGAATGATATAATTCAAATGGGGATTATGCGAGGGATCATCGAAGTGATCCAGCTGTTTTATATAATTGATTCAAACATAAAAAGAAACTGACCATATTTAGATGAAAAAGAGCAACAAAAAAGTGGGATTCCTCCGGGATAAGAAACCGAGTCCTCAGGATTGCTTGACCGGCGCTCTACCACCTGAGCTATAAAAACCCCTAGTGCGATGTTCGTCCTTGAAACCCCTTATTTTCCAGAATATATTTTGAACTTCTCTCAACATTTGTTTGCATTTATATTTTGAACTAATAACGTTCCAAATATGTAATTCAACTTGCAATTTCCATATAATTCTATTTTTTCAAAATTCTAAATATTTCTTTCTTGTAGCCTATTCGTGGTAAATTGATATTCATTTTCTACGTCAATTTATAATATTCCAAAAGGTTATTCAATTGTTCAATCCAGATTTGATGACATTCAAGAAAGTTATTCATTTCTCGATTTCCATTTTCATTTAAATTTGTTTATTCCTTCTTCTTTTTTTCACTTTATAACATTCGAGAAAGTTGTTAAATTGTTTCAATTTCCTCTTGTCATAAATTATTTTAACCGTTATTCTATATCTTTTTACACATTTTAGTTTTAATTTTCACAAAACATTCAACATATTTGTATCTAAATATGTTATATCTGTTATAATATATGTGAATTGTTCAATTTCAATTCATATCATGAATAGTTTGTATTCACTTTATAACATTGTCCAAATTTTACTTGGAACTCTAGTGGTTCTCTCATACCTTGTTTTATGCATATTACCAATAAAAGCATGGGACAAGTTTTGTTGTTTTTTTTTCAAATTTTAATTTCGTTCAAAAGATATAAATTTACGATTGAAGTATACGGATGTTAAACTATTATGTATGTGATCATGTAAGCCGTGTACAAAGTAAGTGCAATGAGTTAGTGAATACAAATTTACATTTGCGCTCATTTCTTGGCCAAATATCATCCAATAAACGTGATTTTTTCACATATTTTTTTTTTCTGGACATATCGGATCACACCAATGCGCATTTGTATTAACCACGCATCACTTTTTGCACTTGTCCACAAAGTTACTAGATTCATTTAACAATATTTGTCTTTATGTCACTTGTCAACCCTCAATTAGATACCACAGTGATTACCATTTATATAATGTCGTTTAAAAGCATTCAAGGAGAAAGAACGGGGATGATAACCCTTAAGCAGCCGTCAGTTGAAATAAATTCTCTAACAAACATCATGTTTACGTTTTTAGAGTAAAACGGTTTTACTTTACAAAATTGCTAATTTTGTTTTAACCTGTTCCCCACTAATGTTCATGATCCCAATTGAGCTAATAAATGGATCACTACGTTGGCGTATGGAATGGGTTAATTAGCCATCGCCAGAGGCGAAATACAGCATATCACTGTTAATGCGTTTGTCGTATAATGTCTTAATTGCTGTAGTCCCATTGGATGCAAGCTTTAAACTCACGCAGGATTGACTGTTGCTGGACAAAATAATGTAGCTCGTGTTATTACCTCACTTAAGTAACACAGACTTCTAAAAACACATTATTGTATAAATAGGTTTATCAATGCAGGAATATTTTTATTTGGTGCGAAACGTGACTGGTAATGGATATGTTTGTAGCGTGGGCATACTGATTGGTGGTGTGACAGGGATAAGTGTCCAAGTGTCCTGAACAAATTAAATGCAAGGGATGTCTGTTAAAATCGCCCCATATATATATGTGCGTGTGTCACGTGTAAAAGCAATGTTCCGTGGCATATTAGTTCAATTTTAATTCCTTCAAGTTCATTTGTATTAATTAACACAAAAACGGTCTACATTGTATGAGTGACATCAGTGTGACGCCATGAGCTAGTGTGAAGTATATATGTGTCAATGACAGTTCGTATGATTGTTTGTTTGCATACATATCTGTATGTTTGTGTTTGAGTGTGTATGTGTGTGTCCGTGTTTATGAAGGCTAGACTGCAGACAAAAATGTTGTTTTTAATTTGTAGGAATGACGTCACTGCCAATTATCCCTAGCTGGACACGTACCCCTGATACAGGGGCCAGGCCAGAAATGTGAGGGGGTTGGTGTGTAATAAAAGTATTTATCACATGACTTAGTAAATACAGTACATGCCGCTGCGGTGTTATATTTTTCGATATACCATGGCAATATTACACCCCTGCAAGTCAAGTCAGATGATAAAACAGTTGTTAAATTTGTTGTCGGGGAAAATCACGGAATATTCCTACCCTCGGGATTTCAAATGCTATTTCGTGAAGAAAATAATTCCCTCGACTTCGTCTCGGGACTTATTTACTCTTCCCTCAATAGCATTTAAAATCCCTCGGGATGTAATATTCCGTGCTATACCCTCCACCGCCATTTAACAACAGTATACTATATAACTTTTTTCTTGACTTAAATTGTATTCAAGATATGAAGAGCTTAATTACAAAAGGCGCTAAATCCACTTTTTAAACTTTGGAGAAAAGCAGTTTTCTTTGCCAAACATTGTACACATGCATATGGGAATATGAAATAGGTGCGGCTCCACATTGTGCTTTTAATTGTGTAATTTGTCCTAAAATGCGGATTTCTAAATAGTTACCTAGCTTATGAATGTAATGATATCGTTAGCTCAACTTTTATGGAAAGTGGATGTAGCGCCTTTTTGAACTAAGCTCTTCATATGGGGCACGAATAGGTAGGGCACTGGCAATGATAATCATTAATGATAATCGCTGTACTTAAAATTATATTCTTATCTCTTGTTGGTGTGTTGATCAGATTCGTTAACCCTTGGCGGAAGACCTATTTCAGTAAATCGGCTTAAAGGGTACCATGCATCACCCAAGAATCATATTCTTATAAATTTAAAGGTAACAGTTTTTAGGAGTCCCTTCCACCAAAAAGTTTAGAAAAATATGTTTCCAGCAAAATTACATAATTGGAAAAAAGCACCACTATACTACAACATGTGTTCATGGGTGTGCATACGAAGACTACCTTTTGCCTAGGACAAACGCATCGTCCGTGATTCTATTGTCTCGCAAACGTTTGGCGCGTACGGAACCATGAGGCCATAATGGTTCCGTAAGTGGTGGTAATTAATCGCATTGTTTATGAATTACACAACCCTTTGAAAAATGTAAGGCATCTATTTGATAACACACAACGGTACCAAAAGATTAAATTGTGTGTTGTTCTTTGCCTGATGGTCCCCTTAAAGTCAGTATGAGTTGTGAAAATTATTCTCTAAGACTATGCATTATGTGAAGTGAGGGAACGATATCGACAGTGAGCGATGTGACTAATTAATCTAGTATCGCATGTCTAGACGTGATGATTCATCATACGTGACATCGACCTATATATGATCTGGGCCAATTATCATCCAAAGTAGACTATTGCGGAAAAAACATTGAATGAAAAAATCAATCATAAGTCAGCTTCTATGCATATTAATAATTTGAACTTAACACTAATACCCTTTGGTAATGCATCCGTTGCAAAATAAAACGAATAGTGCCGCCGGCGAAATTTTTTTTCCCTACGAACTTTTTGTCCTAATGAATTATTCATAAGCAGCGATGTGGGCTACTCATGAATATTCATGACTAGGATTAAAGGGATAGTTGAAGGGGACCACCAGGCCAAGGACAACACATTATTATATGTTTTGGTACCGTTTTGCGATATCAAATAGATACCCAACATTTTGCAAAGGGTTGTGTAATTCATAAACAAAGCAATTAATTTCCACCACTTACGGAACCACGGCTATCTCGTGGTTCCACACGGGCCAGGCATTTGCGAGTGCGCCAATGCAATTCACGCGTACGTCAATAGAATCCCGGATGATTCGTTCACTCTGCATAGAGCGCCGCTGGCTCTGCTCGCATAATAGTCTGCGCATTCAGACCGCATGACCGCATGGCTGAGAATGGTGATGCGTTTTCCAATTATATATTTTTTCTGAAAACATATTTTTGTGAACTTATTGAAGGAATGGAATACTACAGATGTTACCTTTCTATAAAAAGATTATTATTTGTGGGTGGTGGTACCCTTTGAGTTTTGGTAAAGAGAGTACAGTTTTGGTCAAACTGAATTTTAGTAACCAAAACCTGCACCATTACATTACAAATTAATAGTTAAAACTCCACCATGCTCGAAAGGAATAATAAATTACAAACGAGTAAGTAAAAAGCCTGTTATTATTTTGTTTAAAGCCGTTAAAACTGAAGAGGGCGCTCTCTAAAAACTCACTGGTTTCAATTATTTAAAATGATGTTTTGTTGAAATAGTGATTAGATAGAGAGATAATCAACAACAATTTAAAAAAACCTTTTCTGTCAATTTTTGAAAAGAGGAAGCATTTAAAAACAAATTTAACGGCTGGTTAAAAATTATCGAATTGTGGGGCCCCATAATTATTACAAATGGTTACGTTTAAGGATAGTTCAGCCGTTTCTGAACCGATTTTGATCAAATAAAGTTTATTCCGTCATTAAAATTGTATGCTCTTTCAAATTTGACACTCAGTTTATCATTATTTCACAAACAAAATATTGTGCGTAGCGCCCTCTTTACCAAAACTCAACTATCCCTTTAAAGGGGAAGTACAGTTTTGGTAGAGCTGAGCTTTAGTTACCAAAACCTGCACAATAACATTACAAACTAATAGTTATTACTCAACCATGCTCGAAAGGTATAGAAAACTCCAAACGACTAAGTAACAATCCTGTTATCATTAAAAAAGAGCCATTAAAACACTAGAGGGCGCTCTCTAAAAAAGCATTGGTTTTAACCATTTTTCATACAAAATTATGCATGTGATGTTTTGTTGAAATAATGATTATATAGAGAGATCATCAACAACTATTTAAAAACCTCTTTTGAAAATATTGAAAAGGTGTAAGCATTTTTTAATTTTTTTTAAAAATCACCTAATAAATTTTGGGCCCAAATTTATTCCGACTGGATATATTTATTGATATTTCAGCCGTTTCTAAACCGATTTTACACTCAGTTTTTCATTATCTCACAAAAAAAAAATTTCGTGCAGCGCCCTCTTTACGAAAACTGAACTAAGGTTTGGGTGAGTTTGAGGGTTATAATGAGACCATACTGACCATCAGCTGCGGCTAACGTGACATATTGGTCACGCTGTGGACTTCAACACTTGGTATCATGTGGTCGAATCCTCTCTTATGACTCTTCTGTTCTTTTGCCATAATACATGGTGAGGTAACGGTTCACTTAGTAATGTATCATGTAGAGTTTTCACTAAAGTCTGAAATCTGACAAAAAGTTCGTAGGAAAAAAATTTCGCGAGCGGGACGCCGCGGCCTCCCGCTTGGAACGAATTTCGAGTGCGCGCAATTTTACAACTGCGCGCAAAATCGTTCCAAGCGGGATCCTGCGGTAGGACGGCAGTGATTATTTTGATGACTCTTATCCTACTTACAAAACCACCTTAATCATTATACATTTTCGTAAATGTGTTTTTTTAGATGATAATATGTTATATTCTAGTTGTATTGCCATGTCATTGCCAATACAACATTCCAGTGAATTAGACAACTTAGTTCATCATTATATTTGATGCATACAGACGCCACAGCAAATCAGAAAGAGGGTCAAATTTGGAAGAAATCGTGTTTTTGTAATTTTTCTGTCATTCCGTCAATTAGGTCAGACAAACGGTCATAACTTCCTTATCTCTTGACAGGGTCAGGGGATAACATTTAGTCATGGTCCAAAAATAGACCGCTTCTGTAATGTATGCAAATAATATGCGTATGACGTCAGACTCCCCGTTGGCAAGCTGAACAATAGTAACTAGGTCCGGCAAGCTCCGGCAAACTTAGCTTGCCGGACCTAGTTACTATTGTTAAGCTTGCCAACGGGGAGTCTTACGTCATACGCATATTATTTGCATACATTAAAGAAGCGGTCTATTGAGGTGTGTGTGTGTCTGTGTGTGTGGGGGGGGGGGGGGGGGTGCTAATTCACGCCAGCTCGCCTATTGTGCTTGCTGGCTACGCTCCCGTTGTTATTGTGAAAAACATCTACCTGAGGCGAAAGTCCCGATTTTTATCAATCATCTCGAAAAATCCCAGGATGTCGTCGTCCGTTGGTTTGCTAGACCCCTCTGTCTTACATGCCGCCAGAAATTCAGTTTCGTTCAATCTAACATCGCCTGTACGAATGACAAGAGATAGAAATAAGAAAAGAGAGGTGAATAAAGGAAGGTCACTCTATACCATAAGCATATTGTGTAAAGGTTTCCATTGAAATGGAGTTCCGGTAGACCTCTCCATCTTACACGCCGCCAGGAAATTAGTTTCATTCAATCTAACATCGCCTGTAGGAATGAAAAGAGATGAAATTAATACGAAAGGGTGAGGACTTGATGAATGTAGGATTATACCGTAAGGATATTCTTTTTTAAATAGTTAAAACACCACCTGGAAGAAGTACAGGAGATGAAATGAGAAGAGAATAGTGAATTAGCGTTGGTGTATTCCATGCGGATATTTAAAAATATATAGGTCATACATGATTCCAGCCTGAAGCTCCGCTTAACCATGTTAACGTATCCGTCTTGAATGATGTAATGAATTAAATCGCAATCAATCTAACATATAACGGGCGATGAAACAAAAAGGAGGGTATACCTTACGGACATTTTGAAGTTCACAGAGAAATGGTTAACTGATTTCAGTCTGGAGTTTTGGTAGACCCCTACCTTGAATGGCAAAGAATTCAGTTTCATTCAATCTAACATTGCGAGGAATGACACGAGATAAACAAGAAAGTAGAGATGAATAAAAGTGGATATATACCGACCTTCAGGATACTACTAAAAATTCAGCTAAAATCGAAAACGTCTACAAATTAAACCCATTTAAAATTATTGGGACAGCAACCACACCCACACAAACACAAAAAAAAACCTCTTTCAAAATCTACCACGTGATAGAGTATATCATAACTTATAGGTTAATATAAAGATTCGGACAACAACTGCTTTGAAATTGACTATTTGAGCAAAATAGATTTCTGGGCAAGCCCACTTTTCTTTGTTTCTGGGTTTTTACAAAGCTTTCAAGTCATACTTAGCACTAAGTTAGACTTAACAATTATGGAAAGCCAATAGTTTCTTCTTTTTTTAAAATTTCAAACAGGGTTATTTCAACACCCTTCAACTTTGATGAAAATCATTAAACATTTCTTTTACCAAAGTGACTTCAAGTTATTGTTGTAATTGTGTGAACAGTATCAAATATATGCATTTGGGCTCTTGAATCATGTTTAATTCCGAAGCTATAAATGGCTTTCCATAATATGTTTAAAGTCCAAGTACTTAGTTTTAATTTCGACTTGGGATCTTTGTGAAGCACCCCCGGGTCATTTTCCCCCTATGTTTGAAACATAGCTCAATGGATAAATGGATATCAAAACATGTTTACTTCGGAAAGTGTTCAGATTTCAATCTGTAGTTTTCCAATCATGGTACACTGTAAATTAGACGTGTGAAGTTGCGTAGTCTTTTCAGTTGTGTGGTTCATATCAGGGTTGTGTTTATTTGTGTATTTTCTCACACATTCCTGTGTACTATAGGAACCACACAACTTTATACTATACACACCTTATTATACCTCTAAAGTCCTCTGCAGACAGAGCCGACTCGACCCGATCCGACTGGTTTCAATCAGGCTAGAGTCGGGCCCGGCCGGACGGAGCCGATTCATCGTGTTGAATCGGCCCTGACTTGCATCCGACTGTCTCTCGACTGGCAAAATGTGTGTCGCGAGGCACTGAAAACTGAGCCGATCCGCATGAAAACCAGTCGGATCGGGTCGAGTCGGCTCTGTCTGCAGAGGGCTTAATTTGCAGTGTGATAGAGATCACTGTCTAAATGTCTAAAAATGTTTCTTTGTCACTGTCTCGTTTAACCTCACTTCGCATGTTAATAACATGATTTTAAAGTGTGAGACAAAGTAGGAGAATACAATAATATAAGGGATAACAAATATGGTATGTTTGACGTGTGTAATTAGTAATGGCCCGGTCAGATATCAACGGATATCGGAAACGTATGCCCAACGAATAGACAATTTTCGAAATTAAATTATCCGGTGATGAAAGTCGTCTCCATTGCTTCATGTACAAAACATGGAACAACGTACATCACCGGACAAGGAACGGACAAGAAACGTATAGAACGGATGGAAAATTTAGCTCTCCGTTTGACATCCGTTTGCGCAATCCATTGATATGTGACCGGGCTATTAGGGAGGATCACGCATTTGCGGAGGCGCTCTTTTTCCCCTGTGTGTGTTATATTGATTTCTAATTAAAGTCAGTATACAGTTTATTTTCATTCCCAATATAAACAAATACCATTGTCGAAAACAAATTAACTAAGCTCAATAGAAATTAAAATAATAGAGTAAACTAAACACAGTTTGTGGAAAAGAAGAGATCCACACACAACAATAATTGTTCGTAGATAGAGGGGGTACGTATATATACGTGCCCCTATCCCATAATCTGCCTCATTGCGTACTCTCCAAGCATCAGTTTGAGAAAGATGACATCGTTCTCGGTGCAGCGCTAGTAATTGATCGATCAGACAATCACGCGGAATCCACTCGCTGGCATTTTAAGGCACTTCGGAAAAGTCTGGAGACGGGCTGTGATACCTGCCGGAGGCAAAACAATTATCATTATCATGTGATTCAAACTAGTTGCCGTTAATTGCGAGTACCACATACCTAATAGAGGTAGGATAATTTTAGTCATCGGCCGATAATGACAGTATTCGAAGTAGGTAGGCAAGAGAAAGGCGATGATATAAAAATAAAGATTAATGAAGATTTTCTATTTTAAAACGCGTACAACTGGGGATAATTATATTAATGCAATTCAGTTAGAAATAACATAATTTTCTGTTTATGTGATTGAAATTAGTTTACCTTAAAGTCATACCTGTAAAGTGTCAGATATTGCACAAAATGACATTTGAGACTTCAACTCTATATCAATATCATTGTAAAATACAATTGAAAGATTTGTGAAAGTTTGAAAGAAAACAAACACTGTTTACCTAGTGAAAAAAACGAATATTGAGTTCATATTTTATCACCGAATACTGATGGTCTGCCATACATTTGTCGCAGTAATGAATGATCCGTTTGAGATATTCGCACCCGTGTATGTAACACGTAGTACAGAATTCATGGAATTTGCACGTACTCGCTCGGCTCAAAGTTCAATCTCCGGAATGTTCCCACGCATGGTGCAATGCGGACGCGTTTAGCTACAACAATTGTACTTTTTTTCAATTGCGTTGATTAACGCTTTAGAAATAATGATTTTCAATGATAATTATCTTCATACTAAAGGGACATTTGAAAAAATCAAACCCTATTTTATTCTTCTCTTACCATAAGCTAAACAACACGGTAGAAGAGAAACGAGGAAGCTCCAAGTAATTTTCGTGGATTTGGAAACTTTACAGGTATGACTTTAATGCTGGGTACCACACACTAAAATAGAGGTATGATAATTTCAGTCATCGGCCGATGCCGCAGGCAAGAGCAGGGGTGTTTTGGAAATAATAAAGATTTATATCGGTTTTCTATTTTCAAAAACTTTTTCAACTGGAGTTATTTTGTTCTGTAAAAATGTCTGTATAATAACACAAATACTTAAATTGAAGTAAACATGCAGATTCGCACGTAAACCATTACACACTTTAAGGCCCGGTCACATATCACCGGATAGCGCCACGCGGATGTTCGATGGAGAGTAAATTGTCAATCCGTTCGTCTCTGTTTGTATGCGCTTCTTGTCCGTTCCATGTCAGGCGATGTACCGTTGTTCTATGTTTTGTGCATCAGGCAATGGACGCGAATTACACAACCGGATAATTTGATTTCGAAAATGTTCTATTCGTCGGGCATCCGTTCACGCTATCCGGTGATATGTGACCAGGCCTTTACGGAGATAGAGATTGTCCCTCTTTGTATACTGTATAACTGTATAACTACATGTATATTGTATAACTGTGGAAATAGTGTAGGAGTAGAAAGTTTTTAACAAATTGTTGTTTTACATGCAACTGTCACAGAGGGAGCTTGAATTTACAAAAGAAAATGCGATATATATATATATACACTGTATAAATACGTGACAGCTCCGAGATATACATGACATTTTTATCCTGGGCTGGAATCCCCTTGCGATGTACCGGTATATTAATTTTGCAGATTAGTGTTTACCGTAGTTTTCATTTCCAAAGAGTATTTTAATCATTTTGATATACAAGGAAATTAAGAATGAAAAAAGGGGGGAAAAGAAGAATGGTTCCTCCCGTACCCCCCCCCCCCCCCCCCCCCAAACAAAAATAACACAAATAACAATATGCAAACGGGGTAATATATAATTTCCTAATCGAAAATATGTTTATGAAACGCAACAACGACTGTATTTTAATCCCGTATGTCAATCAGCAAGTAGACAAAAATTAAACGTATGCATTTGCGCAATGTGGCCTAACAGTTTCTCCAGGAGCGATGCTATGGAATCCTTAAATTGAAGGCACGCTGTTTTCCGCGCCATTATTTGTGCCCTTCTCTTTGTTTATCCTTTTGTCAATTTTCTTTCTTTTTTTCTTCTTTTTTTTTGGGGGGGGGGGGGGCCGGGACATGTTCCTACACTTATTAAGGGAAAACACCATTTATTAATCTTGATTGGTTTATTCAGGGGCGGCGCCAGGGTATTTTCCTAGGGGGGGCGAAAGTGTAGACGCTGTGGGCGCGAAGGCGCCCGAGCGAGGGAGCGAAGCGACCGAGCGGGGGGGAGGGTGTGGGAGGGGGGGTCCCCCCCCCCCTCCCACACCAGGGAGCGTTTGCAATTTTTACACTAAAATTGAGCTATCTGGTGCATATCGGAGGTGAAATTCTCAAATTTTTAAATGATAGAAAAACAGAGAATAGTCTTCAATTATGGTAAAGTAATTTGCATAAATATGAATAATACGAATGAAGAATATAAAAGAATTGCTTAGAGGAGCATCAAGTACATGAAGCACTTTAAGAGAAATAAATGCCTTCTTTATTCACAGTGTCATTTTTTTTTTGGTGGAGGGAGAGATGGCATCATGGCACAATAATAAAAACGAACATGTTGGGAGGGGTAACAAGAGTGCGAAGCCACAATCATACGGGGCGAATTTATTGTTAGGGATGCCCTCATATCAGTATTTTAAAAAGTAAGCTTAATTTACATTTAGAGGTTCAGAATCCCCCCCCCCCCCCCAAGAAAAAAAAGGGGGGACCTTTTTCAAGGGGCGAATAATATACAATCACCTGATGTAAAATATTGTATAAGCGAGCGAGCTTGAAAAGATTTGCATTTTTAACACTCAAAAACTGACTTTTCTTTCGATATTTTTGTATGGGTATATATTTGTTACGTATGTGGCGTTATGAAGGGTAATATAGAAATACCCGACGTCGTGAAAAATGATATGTGTGTATGCGAGCGAGCGAGCGAGCTAAAAAAAAATCACATTTTCACACCCCTAAACTGCCATTTATTCAATATTTTTGTATGTGTATATTCCATGTATGTCTTATTAAATAACGTTATGAACGGTAATATACTATCATCCGAGGGTGTGAAGTATTATGTATGCGAGGGA
>JBAMJV010013642.1:0-68651 GCA_037951105.1 Echinarachnius parma | reverse complement strand
ACTTTTAGATGAAAATAACATCACTATAACCTCTTCATGTATACTTTTTATGAGATGGGAATAGAAAAGGTCACAATTGTAATGAACAAATTATGCCATGTCATGAATAAAGCATTTTAGATTATGCTTATCAACATTTATATTGGTTGAATGGATGTTCCATTTTGCAACTTTAAAACAGACCCTTGCTGTGGATAATTGACCGTGACAAGTCATGCATAAATAGATTTCATCAGGATTCTATGCCAAATTGAAGAGGGTCAATTTTATCATTAATCTTGATATCACATATCATATATTTTATCAGCTAAATGAATATGAAATATTGTGGTCTATACAAGTGTCCAGTTTCTTTTTCTTGCGGATTACTACATCAACTTATTCAAGCAAAGAATTTGTTTCTTATTCCCAGAAATCAATCTTGGAGCCAGATGGAACAGAAGGAAGCGGAGAAAGCAAGCCAGAGCAGCGAGCAGTGCAACATCAGACTGGAAACTTCTGTGCAATAGTTGTAGTGCCTTCATCTGCAAAGGCCAGTGACCTTGAGAGGAGGCTAGCGAACTACACCTGTTCTAGACGAAACGATCAAGGACCGACCCAAATAACACGCACGGGTATGACGGGCATTCCGAGAATCACGGACAGTCGGTAATGTACCATATACTTACTATAGACCACATACCTTAAGTAAAAGTATTGTATGGTGGACAAAAGTAGATAGTTTTCCACAAAATATAATGTGTACTTATTATTGATTATTATCAATATTCATCAGTATGATTTATATTGTGATAATTAGCATTGTTCATTATTATGATAATATTAAAATACTTATTATTCCGTTATCATTCATTAGGTTATATCCATTATAATTATCTCCAAGAACCGTTGGGCAGAGTTCCACCAAACGTGGTCATGTATGTCTGTATCTTGAGGAGGCAATGAACTGATTATATTTTGGGGTCATGAGGTCCTAGGAGGTCACAGGGCTCATTATATATGCAAAAAATAGGGGCGTTATTGCAATATGTCTCAAGAACCGGCTAAGGGATTTCTATCAAACTTAGTACATGTATGTATTTTGAGGAGCCAATGAACTAAATTGATTTTGGGGTCATTAGGTCAAAGGTCACAGGGCTCTTTATATGCAAAAATGGATTCATCGCAAAATCTCAAGAACCGTGCTTGATGGACTCCAACAAACATTACGTACATGTTATTAGTTATTATAATAAATTATTATCTTGAGGAGCGCAATGAACTGATAGATGTTTGGGGTGCATGAAGTCAAAGGTCTAAAGTGACTCATTATATATATATTATGCGAAAATAACTCAAGAACCAATTTGACTTGTCATAAAACTTGGTACATGCATGTATCATAATGGAGAAGGAAGTCTTTGAGGAGCCAATGAAGTAATTAGATTTAAGGGTCGCTAGGTCAAAGTTGACTCATCCTCATAAATCGCGCAAATGGCGGAGGCATACATTTCGACTGCGCGCACTTCGAAGATTCATCTAGTGTTTATTATGTTATTATTATTATTATTATTATTGTTACAACTACTTCTGTCATTACTTTTTATTCCACATGACAGGCTTTGTCAAGTGTAAAGGTGCGGCAACCAGCTGGGACAAGCTCTGGAATTCAAGCGGAACCTTGTATGGGTTCCTGGCTACAAACCTCGTCCCCAAGTCCTTTCTTCTTCAGCTACAAGAGATGGGGAGGAGAAGAAAACATTTGCCAAGTGGAAGAAATCCGCAGCATTCTTTGAAGTAGCCTCCGAGTAGTAAGAAAGGTTTAATAAATCAGCCCGGCTCCTGCTGATCACAGTAATTAAATCACAGTAGATTAATCCTGTTATTAAATTGGTAGCTTTCACCGTCACGTGGAAAACTGGCTACAACCTCGTCCACAAATCTTTCATCTTCTCGTACAAGGAGTGGGGAGGAGGAGAAGACATTTGCCAAATGGCAAGAAATCTGCAGCTTTTCTTTGAATTATCTTGTTGAGTAGTGAGACAGGTTTTGATTATAATCATTCCGACTACCAGTTTCATAAATCACAGAAATTATCCTGTTATTGGTTGGGAACTTCGCGTGGAGACCTGTCTACAACCTCGTCCCCCAAATCTTTCATATTCTCGTACAAGTATGGGAAAGGTGGAGAAGACATTTGCCATGTGGATGAAGGCTGCAGCTTTCTTTGAAGTCATTTAGACAGAATTGATTTTAATCATTCCAGCACCAGTTTTCATAAAGATCACGGAAATATTTAATCCTGTATTCGATCGGTAAGAATAGTAGTGTGTGCATCTAAATGGGATCTTGAGTTCCAAACCAGTGTAGTGACTGTCATCCCGGCACCCGTTTCAAAATCAACACTTTAAACTCTGTCATGTTATTAATTTGTAAAATTTGTAGATCATTGCGCTCTCCAAACAATGGGTTGTTGAGTTCCAAATTCAAGTGTGTCCATCGGGTTAATTAATTCATTAATTTGTCTTCTCTACAGCCTTGATAGAAGTGCCACATGGAGGAAATATTTGTGATAATAAATGAAGACACCTCGCCTTAGCCCTCTTTTTTAGGATAATTATTAAGATATATTCTTATATGTTAAATGTAGTTTAAATATTGCCATTAATTTCCAGTTCATGTGTTCTAATTTTCTTACAAGATGCTTTTTCTGTTCACAGTGACCCCTTGTTATATACGATGAAGTGGTAACAGGAAAACAACCATGTTATCAGTTAGTTTTGTTTAACATCTGAATATCTTTATTAATGAGATTCCACTCTAATTAAATTTCATTCTTCAACAACACTTCTACTTGTTTACCATCCTACTTTTGATTAGTCATTGTAAAGTTTGTCTCAACGACTCTAAATACAAATTTGATTTATTTGTTATATTTGTCGCATGTGTTTGTATTTAAACATGTATAGTACAATTTATCATTTAAAATGGTACAATGTTAAAACTATTTAGGAATGCTCATTCAGCAAATGATGACACATCACGCGGTACGTACCCCGGGATACCGCGTTGTGTAGCGCCATCTTTGTGTCCACAACCGTATTGCGTTGTGCATGCAGTGCAGCGCACGCTTGTATGCACGCTATACCTCGGTACAGCCTAAAAAATAAATAAATAATTAAACAAAATGGCGGATATTCGTTTGGTACCCCAGGGTACCATTTATGTCATCAAAATAGCAATTAGCATAAGCAATTTAACAGTAATATATATATACATTTTTTGAAAGTTAGAAGAGCCACCAAATTGTGTCCTGTGCTGCTGTAGAATGGTGATGTTTGTATTGAAGTTTTACTCAGTGCCTTTATTCCGATATTATTCTTGCCCCGTAATTGGCCACTGTTTGTCCCATCTGTCATTAAAGGGGATTTTCACCCTGGAAATAACTTGGTTGTGCAATGAAATTAAAGGAATGAGAGGAACAAATTTGTGAATATTGAAGCCAGAATCGGTTGCTTAAAGGGCGCACCTGTAAAGTGTTGGATATTGCCCAAAATGACATTTTGAGATTTCAATCCTATACCAAACTCATTGTAAGATATGTCCGGAATGATGTGTGAAAGTTTCATTGAAAAAGAAACACTGCTTTCTGGTTAAAAAAAGCGAAAATATGCGTCCGCCTTTTACAACGGACGTTTATGAGGTTAATGACGCACTCGCAAACCAGGAACCAGGAAATAGTAGTGGTTCCGGTAAGTGGTGGAAAATTAATTGCTTTGTTTTTGAATAACACAACCCTTTGTAAATGTTGGGCTATCTATTTGATGTCACCAAAACGGTACCAAAACATATAGTAATGTGTTTGTTACTCTGCCCGGTGTTCCCCTTTAATGTTTTACAGAATTGCTGATGAGTGTGACAAGCATCCACTTGTTTGTTTTTTACATACAATTGTACATATTCCCAATTCCGTGTTCGTAAAAAATAAATGTTCTCAATTAATTTCATGATATGAAATGAAGATAGTGATGATACACATATTCACTCACTTTCTAATACATATGATTCTCTAATAGATAAGAAGACAAGATTAACTATACAAAAACTTTGAGGTGGTGGCTTGCAAATGATGTGACAAGCGGCAGGATTTTGTAGACAACAATTCAGTTCAGTCACCATCTGTCCTATTTTCTTGACGGAAATTGCCAAAATTTGCAGTGATTGTTCTTCAACAATCATCCTCATTCTATTGGAATGCAACACAGAATCCGACGGGGTGGAATTCTACTTGATTGAAATTCAGTACACATATGTGAAGAACATTCTTTTTTGGCCTAAGGGCTGACTGGGCCAGTACTAATTTTGTAGTGTAATATTAATGTACAGATAAAACTACTGCAGCTGTTGATTGAGAATTTCTAAATTCTTCGCGATTTGTAACTGTTTTCTACTTTTTTGTTGGTTCAAAAGAGATGATACAATTGTGTCTTTTGAAGAAAATAAGACAATTGATACGAAGAGGTGAATACGATGAGGAATGTGAAATAAAGTAATATATAAATGGTATATAAAAATATTTATATAAATAATAATTATTGATACCCATATAATGGGGCTTGTAGCTGTATTAAACTCGACCTGAATAGGCTTGCAACATTAATTTTTATTGCTTTCATTTGGGTAATCGTGTTTTTTACATTAGTTTTATGTACAAATTTGTCTCGATTGTACTATTAGTTCAAATATTTCGGCACGGCAAACGTGACTCCAAATGTACTCTCAATGAGAGTTAATCACAGCAAAATTCCATAAAAAAACTGGAAGTTCAATTCAGGAAGATTAATTCCTCCCCCCAGGTTGCCCCCCCCCCCCCCCCCCCCACACCAACAAAAAAAAGCAGGGAACTTTGTTCATGTATGTATTGCATGCATTGGGTAATCACATTGTAGTGTTTAAAAATTAAATCCAGGAAAATATTGTGTGATTGTTATTTTTAGTTTAGATTTTCGACACGGCAACATGACACCATATGTACTTCAACTTGAGAGTTGATCACGGCAAAATTCAATTGAAATTCAGAAGAATAATGCCCCCCCGCCCCCCCCCCCCCCCCCAAAGAAAAAAAAGAGCATGCAAATTTGTACGAGAATTGTTTGTATTGCATGCATTGGTTAATCTCACTTTGTAGAGTGTTGAAAATTGAATTCCAGGAATAGATTTATGCAATCATTGTACTAGTATTTCAAATTAGTTAGGCATGGCAACATACCACCACATGTACTATTAATTGAGATTTAATTGATAACGGCAACATTCAAGTGGAACTCTGGAAGTTAAATTCAGGAAGATAAATTCCTCCCCCACAACAAAAGCCTGGCAAATTGGATGAGTTTCTTGTTAGTATCGTACAAAATGTCATCATTTACACAAAAAAGTTTTGAAGATTTACGCAAGAATCATTATGAGGGATGTTTTGAAGGGGAAGATTAATAAGAAAACATATCATGTTTATTGTTTGTTTTGTATGTTTGTTTGTTAGTGGTCTGTATTTGTGTAAGAAAACAACATGTAATCAAGGAAAAATATTTAAAGGTATATAAATATTGCAGGGTATGTCAAGGAAATTGATACTTAACAATCAATGTTATGTTTACTTCAATCACTCAAATAAGCACAATTTTTCAAGTTATTGTATCTCTCAACACCCTAAACAAAATTGCAAATTTGTAGGAATTTCTTTATTTGGTAAATATCATTTAGAAAAGAGTTTTCAAGTAGTTAACTCTCTTAAGTGCCAAGCTCGCATTTTTGCAAGTTACAATACACACAAATGCCAAAGAGCGTTAACATCCATGGCACGTTAAGAGTTCAGAGTGTTTTGAATGAAAAATTTTATGAGAAAATGATGTATGTTAATGGTTTGTTTTGTTGTAGTATGTATGTATCATGTATGTTTGTTATGTTTGTATCATGTTTGTTAGTGGGTCTGTATTTGTGTCAGAGAAAACAACATTAATAAAACAAAAACAATTAAAGGTATATATTGCAGGTATGTCAAGAAATTGATACTCAATAATCAACATAATTATCGTTTACAGCCATCAACTCACAATAAACACCATTTATGACGTTTATTGTTTCCTCAACCCCCTAAAAATGGCAAATTTTTATGAGTTTCTTTATTTGGCAAATATCATTTTAAAAAAGTACTAGGCAAGTATAATTAAGATGCTACAATGTAAGTGCTATGAATTTACTAAAAGTATCAGAAATGATTTATGCTTATAAATGGTTTGGTGTGATTGTTTATTGTTTTGTGTCAGAGAAAACAACATGTATAATAAAGAAAACCTTTAAAAGGTGTAGTTTTGTTGCAGGTATATCAAGAATGTATATTTACCAAGAAAATTAGTTGGTTTACATTCAATCAACTCAAACATATATCATTATTCAAGTTATTGAAAATTGTCATGCTCTAAGATCCTGAGATATTCCTGAAATGTTGTATAGCTATCAAATTTATATTCTTAAAATTGCGAATGTAAAGCAATAAGAATACTTGTAGTGGTTATTAATATCATTGTCTTATATTATGATTCGACAGGATTATGATATTCATTACACAAATATTCTGCTGTTTGCCAATTTGGGCAAGTAAAATGAATTTTTTTCCAAATTTGTAACGACCTGAATCAAACATGTATTGGCCCCACAAAATTACATTTCATGTGTAAAACCATCTATGTACTAAATCAAAATCTATCTCACTCGTTATTGATTAAAACTTTAATTTGAGATGAGAAAATATACAGTCATGAATTAAAAAGACAAGATTCTCTTATTGTTTCTAGTTGCCCAATCAGGCCACTAACACTTTACTTTTAAACAATTTACTTGCCCGACATTGAGTTGTTACAGGCACCAGCAGTCGGGCAAGTGCTTGTGTTGAGCCCCAGATCTATACAGGGTGGCCCAGAAATAACGGAACGGGTGCTTGCTATAATGAAGACACATGATGCCCGTCATAGCAACTAGTAACGTTCAATGCGTGCGCCATTGTTAGTACCCCTTCTTCTCTATACACAGCTGAACGCACACTCACAATGGCGCACGGTTGATCGTTACTCGATGCAGTATGGCGGGCATTATGAGTCTTTAGTATGGCAAGTACCCTGTTCCGTTATTTCTGGGCCACCCTGTATACATGACATGTAATAATCTGTAGTGGTTTATTTCATTTATTATTTGTGCCGTTATCTCCTGACAGGAATTTAAAGTTGGCCGTTTTCCTACTTTATCTGTATTTTTTGTGGATCGATTAATGAGTTTAGTATAGCATTATATTCCAATAGTAGTAGAGTTTAGTAAGATTCCCATTATCCGGAAATGCCTTATGTTACAGGATTATGAAATTATAATGACATGTATAATGTGTAGTGGTTTATTTCACTTATTATTTGTGCATTATCTCCTGACAGGAATTTAAAGTTGGCCGTTTTCTACTTTATCTGTATTTTTTGTGATCGATATAATGAGTTTAGTATATATTCCCAACTAGTAGTTAGAGTTTAGTAGATTCCAATTATCAAGAAATGCCTTTATGTTACAGCGATTTTGAAATTATGAAATGCAAGAAAATAATTGGCAGCAATTTATTACTCAAGATGTGTTAATGTGCACAAATATCATAATCAACATACTGTATGTTTTGGTGCAAGATATATTATCTATAGAAACTTGCCACAACTGACTGGGTAAGTCAGATTTTTGTTTTTTGTTTTTTGTGCAATGCCCTGATGAACCATGCCTACAATGTATGTGCAGATGTGTACAAATGTATTGAATTGCAATTTAAAGGACTTGGTGTGAATGTGGGGTCTATTAAGTTAGTAGTACTAGTTTTAGTTTGTATTGGCCCAAACTCTCATCAGTGAAATTTCTTTAATCCTAGACTTAGAGGGCATAAATTACTACTAACCATTTTTAACCGCTTTACATCTGTAGAACTTGTCTAGCCCCCATAATGACTGTTACTCGCTGTACTACGTGGATATATGCTAGTCTCCCTTCTCATTTATATCCATGCAAATGCCTCTGTTAAGCGACACCCCAGAGAAAATAAAGGCCCTCTTTTGACATTCCAGTGAAAGAGTTTAACTGGTTGTCATGCAGTCGTGTATTTTATGAGGCACAGTAGAGTAAATATTTATAGCAGCTGCGCTATACAAATGTTAATTTTTATTATTATGTATTTCCTATCATCCTGGACTAAATGTTTTTCACTGATGAGAAATTGGTTCATAGAGTAGAATTTGATGAAAGTAATAATTACAATACATTCTATATATTTGCATTTCCCAGTAAGAGCAGTTGAATCCTATATCAATTAACTAATGTTATATTGGAATTCAGTAGAAGTCTAAAGGCCTGGTCACACAGGACACGAGTAGACCCAGCGAATGCAATACGTATTGGTACGGCAAGCCTTTTTTTAAACATTTATTCCTATTTCTTGATATCAAGAAATGCATTCTTGATATCAAGAACTACTTTTCTGTTGTTAAGCATTGGTAATTTATGATATCAGAAATGCATTCTTGATATCAATAATTCAATTCTTGATATCAAGAAATGCATTCTTGATATCAATAATTCAATTCTTGATATCAAGAAATCGAATTCTTGATATCAAGAAATACATTCTTGATATCAAGAAATACTTTTCTGTTGTTAAGCATTGGTAATTCTTGATATCAAGGAAATGCCATTCTTGATATCAATAATTCAATTCTTGATACTCAAGAAATAGGAATAAAATGTTAAAACGGGCTTCGCCATAGATTCGTACCAATGCGTACTGCATTCGTGGGTCTAGTCATGTCGTGGCCTTTAGGACGAGAAAATTACCTTGTTATATCATGGTAAAAAAAAAGAGGGAAAATATATAGAGCTTAAGACCTGCGAAATTACCTTGTTATAAGAGGCTCTTGTTTTATCAGAGCTCCTTATAACGAGGTTCCACTGTAGATTACCTTGTTATAAGAGGCTCTCGTTATATCAGAGCTCCTTATAACGAGGTTCCGCTCCATTCTTATATTAGGTATTATGGTTGCAAAACAATTACAGTACATGAAAAGGAAATGGTTATTGAAAAAAGAGAATTTGGTACTTTAATTGTAAACAGATTTCTAGTTAATACAACAGCGTTGTGTAAACATGAGTTGACTGTATCTTGTGCAATCAACTAGAAATACATTGTATTTAATCATTGTCATATTTTTAACCTGATATTAAAATGATGCTTAAATATATATATCTGGTTGTCTGATTTTGTATTCATGCATACATATCGTCGCTGGGCAATTAAAAGGACAAATTGACGGTATCGATAGCAAAAAACGATACTTACTTTTTTGGAAGAAACAACATTTTGACATTTTGGGCAATTATATTTTTCAAATGCCAAATCCAGTAATATTGTTAAGTGAAACAGTATTGTAGGCTATAAAGCGATCAAGTCGTTTAATTTGGCCTACGCTCAGTTCTTTTTAACGGAGTTATTTACGCATTTCTGAATTTGCCCTTTTTACATGCACGATATCGCGTCGATATTGGGCATGAAAAAGGACAAAACGCGAATTGCCCTTTTACGCGCATTGATAGTGCACAGGCAATGCGCGCGACTTGGCGCAATAATGGGCAGCTAAAAGGGCAAATCCATTTTTGTCCTTTTTATTGCCCATATCATATGCGCGTTTAGTCGTGTATGCCAAACATGCAAGGGTTATTTCGTAGTCACTTGAATTAAAATTGGTTAAACTTGTGGCTGTACGCATGTGCGGATATTGTGATCAATGCTATATTCTTACGGAAAAGTAGTAAAATAACACATTTCATTCGTTATACATTGATTCTTAACCAAATAACACCTCTCGGCAGTTCGTGAAAACGATTTTGTCCTTTTTGTTGCCCAAATACGCGCAATTTTGTCCTTTTGTCCTTTTGTTATTTTGGATTTTCTCAAAAAGTGGGGCACATATGGGAATTCTAAACATATCATCGGATAGGTTTTAAAGAACTCTATCTGAAAATAAAATAAAAACAAAATCGATATTTGACGATAATATCGGCCATTTTGCCCTTTTTATTGCCCAGCGACGATATATCCTTTTTGTGTGACGTGTATATGCTGGTTATATCTATAGATATAGCAATTTATCATGTGCTTAGTTAAAGTCAATTTTTAATAGAGGACACTTGACTACATGTAGATATTTATTTATAAACATTATACCAATAATTGTATACCAATTAGTAAGAGAATATAGGAGTATGATTTCAAACAGTTTGATGTGTGTTGTATGTTGTGTCAGCAGCATCAAACTGTTGATTATATAGAAAATATACTATTATATTGAATATACCCTTTCACAAATTGCATTTTTCTAGAAGATTATAACAGACTTTATCATGTAATTATTTGGGGATGAATAATTGGTAACTTATACCAATTTATACCAACTTTAGTATACCAAGTATAGTAGTCCACGAAACCATGACTATATGTAAATGGGTCTGCACATAAAGACTAGAAGTGGGGATTCCCCAAATTATAACTCATCCATAGAGCTAGAAGTCGGAGTATTATACCCTGTTTCATGCAGTGGACAGTGAATTTCACTTTACCAGCCACTTTACCAGCCACTTTACCAGCCTTTATCTGGTAATTATTTGGAGACGAATAAATTAGTTTATAATATAGTCCTGTTGCAAGTGGGTCTGCACGTAACGACTAGAAGTGGGGATTCCCCAGGCCAAAGTCTGATCTCATCCGAGTTGAGGTATTAGTGCTGCAGTATAGCTAGGCCTATGTATAGCCAAAGACACTACAAGGGTTTTTTTCTTTGGTATAGCCTACATAATAATGCTGTGCTTATATCATCATGTATAATGGTCAAGGAATTTGACTTTCAGTATAATTATTAGAAGTGGAATGTAGTTTTGGTTCGTTTAGTATGTGATATTCCCATGGAAAAGATGGCAATTTGAAACCCTGCTGTTTGAGCTGCAAGTACAACAACGTCAAGACTACTCTTGTACACTGTGCAAAGCTGTGATCCGGCCGGACTGTGAACACCACAAAATAAAAAGGTATGTGAACATTGTCTTTTTTTTAATTAGACAGAAATATACCAGTCCCTCAATAGTGTTTTCCCATTTCCCATTTCAAAAACTGTGGAGAATATGTTGAAAAAAAAAAAAAATTATTGAAGCATTATAATTATATAGTCAATATAAGAATGTTATTTATATTAAGTTTTAATTGGATTTGGGCATTAAAATAGCTAGACTCTGCCAAGTACGTCCACGAATATGTACTCGATCAGCTTTAACGGCATACGTACAATCTAGTTTGACTGGTTGATATATGTATTTGAATACATATATTGAGAATAAATGAAGTAGATTAGCTAGCGTATATGTGTGTATTAATCTTGCTTTGAATATAAATGTGCAATATTAAATGTTTTCCCCATGTTTTTGCCACCTAGGAGGAGGATACGTGCCCAAACCTAATGGCCCGTATTCACAAAGGAGGTTTGTACAAACCCCGGTTCAAACCGCGGTTTACATCTATGGAATGCCAATTGTAAACTGATGGAGAGAGAATGTGTACCATCAACATTGTTAACAAGTAAGGAATTTACATTCTCTCTCCAACA
The DNA here is from genome assembly GCA_037951105.1 of Echinarachnius parma. Taxonomy (NCBI): domain Eukaryota; kingdom Metazoa; phylum Echinodermata; class Echinoidea; order Clypeasteroida; family Echinarachniidae; genus Echinarachnius; species Echinarachnius parma. The sequence continues at coordinate 56,949 of JBAMJV010013642.1, read as the reverse complement.
GCTTACAATTGGCATTCCATAGATGTAAACCGCGGTTTGAACCGGGGTTTGTACAAACCTCCTTTGTAAATACGGGCCATTAGGTTTAATTTATTTTGTCCACCATGCAGTTTTCAAATAGAAAAGTAGAACCCTGACTGAATGAGTCATCATAGGAAGCAGCTGAGGGGTTACCAAGAGGAGCTGATTACTCCGGGTCTGCGTGGGTACAACTACATCATCTGTGCCCCGACCGGCTCGGGCAAGACTCTGGCAGCATGTTTTTATTGTCACTTTTGCCCTGGCGAAGATCCAGCTGGGATCAAAAGCTAGGCTCTGTACTATATCTCTCATTTTATTAAACCAATGATTTTTTTTAGCCGATCTAAGTAAGCAGTTTTCAACAGTATTTTCCTTTGTATTATTAGCTAGAACCCTGACAGAATGAGTCATCATAGGAAGCAGCTGAGGGGTTACCAAGAGGAGCTGATTACTCCGGGTCTGCGGGGCTACAACTACATCATCTGTGCCCCGACCGGCTCGGGCAAGACTCTGGCAGCAGCGGCCCTCTGTTACAGACGGATGCGGGAAGCTGAGGGGCGAGAAGGCAAACACTTCAAAGGTTAGATCTATCGATAGACTTTAATAACCCGAAAATGATCAGAAAATGCACAGGGAAGCAAGCGCCTCTCTTTGAAGGTGGCTGATGCACACACATGCACCCCCCCCCCCAACAAAAAGGAGATAATTTGATTTTAAAATAGTCTGACTGATTACTATATATGGCAGGAGAATGCACATCATCTTTATTTGTGCACATTATACCAATATTAGATCGTCTTTCATAATTCATTCATGCCAAATTGTAGGTACATTACTTAATTGCCAAACTCTGCAGAGTGCAAACTGTATTAACTACATGTAAATTTCGACTTAGCCAGCTAACTCGATCCTTGAATTAACCAAAACAGCCTTATCTTTAATATGCATCTATAATCCATCTGTGAATACACTAATGTAGACCATTTGTCTACTTTCTATGTCATTTTCAGCTCTTTTCATCGTCCCAACACGTCACCTGAAGGGCCAACAACGGGATGCATTCTGGGATGTCTTCGACCCTAGCGCAGTGGCTGCTGTCACCAAGACGCTACAGTTCAGGCGGAACTTCGACCAGCCGTCCATCAAGGTGCTGATGATTACGGCTCAGATTCTGGTCAACGCGCTACGCAACGGGAGCTTCGACTTCCACGAGGTTTCGATGCTGGTCTTTGACGAATGCCACCACACGACGCTGGGCCATTCGTACAACGAGATCATGAAGGAATACATGTGGGAGAAGAGGAGACTGATCGAGGCGGAAGAGGAAAAGCGAGGAGCTTGGTTGATCGGGCGGCCCTTCCGGGATCTTCCACAGATAGTCGGTATTGTGATTGACTTAGTATTTTTAATTACTAGACCCATAACAATTCAATGTAAAAAGTTATTCTAGCTAAGCAGTGGGGTACCGTGGTTGACCTGAGAGGGAGGGGGGAGGGGGTTGACGCAAACAAATTATTTGGGGAACATTCTTATACTGCATTTCTTTATTTTTAAAATGATTTTCTTGTTTTTTGTATTGATTTTCATACATGCTAAATAACTGCAAGAGAAAATAGGTAGTATGATCATTTACATGTATGCTGGAATAGTGTTCACTATACTAATCAATGACGGCTAGTATGGAGCGTAACTTTTTCTCTGAAAGAAAATATCTTAGTTCTAAAGGATTCAACCACCAAAAATCCTCAGGATTTTTCCAGTTAATTCACTCTTTTTATTTGGACAAGCTCCAGAGGAATATAGAATATTTCTTAATTATTTTCTTTCACAATTTGTTTTTTCAAAGGAAATAATCAAGCTGCTTGTCTAGTTCATCTATCAATCTCGCCTCAATATATATAAATAAATATATATACAAACATATATATAATTTAGTTACAAACATTTATATTTCTACTATGAAAGTTTCTGACTATGAAAGGTTTGTTTGCAGGACTCGCAGCATCACTATATAGGAACAGGATCGAGGAGGAAGTGATGCAGTCTGATGCATCATCAGCCTCTGCACCAACAGGATCGAGGAGGAATTAGAGATTCAGTCCGATGCACCGTCAGCCTCTGCGCCAACCTCAACTGCTCAGGAGTGAAGAATGTTGCTGAACTGTCAATCATTCATGATGTCATATATACTAGTATATACTAATAATAAGGGAGGATTCTTTTTATTCAACCCTTTTGCAGGACTCACAGCATCACTAGGAACAGGATCGAGGAGGAATTAGAGATGCAGTCCGATGCATCGTCAGCCTCAGCGCCAACCTCAACTGCTCGGGAGTGAAGACAGTCAGTCTGTCAAACATTGTAAATACATTTAATAAAACACTTACTAAGGGAGCAACTTGTTTTATTCAACCCCCTTGCAGGACTCACAGCATCACTAGGAACAGGAGGAGCAAGTGATGCGGTCTGCCACATCGTCAACCTCTGCACCAACCTCTACTGCTCAGGAGCCAAGACAGTCAGTCTGTCAAACATTGTAAATACATTTAATAAAACACTTACTAAGGGAGCAACTTGTTTTATTCAACCCGCTTGCAGGACTCACAGCATCACTAGGAACAGGAGGAGCGAGTAATGCGGTCTGCCACATCGTCAAACTCTGCGCCAACCTCGACTGCTCGGGAGTGAGGACTGTCAGCGAACCATCAAACGTTAAAGGTATAAACATGTGTAGATTACAGTGGAACCTCTTTATAATGAGGTCCTTGGGACCATGGGAGTTTATACAATGTTATATCAGGTATATATCTTGTAATTTCAGGGGAAAAATACAACAGAATATAAACGGCTGGGTTCACTATTACTGTGTTATTTATGCAGTGCTGTTTATAAAGTGGTTCCACTGATATAATGTATAGTCAGACCTGTTTATGTAGCTCTGTCAGGATCGGCACTAGTGCTGCCATTTCAGTTCAGCACTCCGATGCATCCAGTATCGCCACTCCAATGCATTCGATTGTGCTGATATTGAACCTTATTCCCATATTTTCCTGATGCCTGATTTTTCAAAGTGAAATCACCAACATCGGGTGAATTTGTAGGCATCACAAAACAACTGACATTCTAGCAGAAAGTGTGTATTTTTAGATAAGTTGGAAGTAATTGCTCCACAACTAGAATTACTTCCATCGGCACCTGGTGAAGGATTTCAACAATCATATAAAGCTATTTCTCCCTCGTATGGCAGAACACAAGTATAGTTCCAACGTAAAATTTTGCAATTTGTTGCTCTTTACCATTTGCAGAGCTGGAGAGATTCAACAATCTTCCCGAGAAGGATGAGATTCTCTCTACACCTGTGCGGGCACCCTGCCAGGTTAGCACGAGGATGGTCCAAATCTTGACAGGTATCATGCACGCCATCGAGAAGCGGCACAATCTCGTCAGCCACTCGCAGACGCAGCCGGGGAACCCGAACGGCCTCTACGGATCTCCGGAGTACCTGACGTATATCGGACCGCTGGCTTCAAAAGCGAGAGCAAAAGGGAACAAGGATGGGTGCGCAGTCATGACCTACCTGTTGAAACTCAATCTGTCTTTGATGGCGTACGAGGACCTCCCGGCGAAATACGTCCTCCACGCATTTGAAACGTTCATAACGCAGAATGTAGAAGATTTTGATGCGACGGCGGGTGGAAAGTGGTGTCGAGAAACCTACCAGGGGGTCATCCCCAAGCTGATGGGGCTCGTCCAGGAGGAGCAACCGCTGACGATACCAAAGCTCAAACGCCTTGTGGACCTCCTGGAGAAAACCTTTAGGGAGAAGCCTAATTCTAGAGGTAAATTGTTAGGCTAAAAGTTGATTATTATTATGATTGTTAAAGCCTTTTTCTTGCAATGACCTGGAACTTTTTAGAATATGTTAAATGTTAATGGTGGGACTTTACAGAATTGTCTTCCACTTAAGTTTTTGGGAACAAGATTTGTATTTATTGATTTTGATTATTGTTCTTCTAGAGTTGAATTGTACATAACAAATGTACATCTTTTTAATACACCCTCTCTGGGTACATATATATGTTCTTACCACTGTCCCCAAGTTTAGTTACTGAAGAGCCTCAAAAGGCAAAACAGCCTGTATAACTAAGAGAGTTCCTATACTACAGTTACTGTTTTCCATTAGGTGTATTGTATATTACAAATGTATTCATCTCTGTTAACATTGTCTATGGTGTACTTTTTTGCTCATTCTCTTTGTATATCAAAGGGATTCTCCTTGCCAGGATCCGTTTTGCAACATTGGCGCTCCTGGATTTCATCTTGAACAGCGTCGTTAGAACGAATCCAGCGAGTCGCATCAGTCTACAGTTACTGTTTTCCAATAGGTGTATTGTATATAACAAATTTATTCATCTCTGTTTAACATTGTCTATGTTGTGTTTGCTCTTCTGCTCATTCTTCTTGTACTCCTTGCCAGGACGCGTTTCGCAACATTAGCGCTCTTGGATTTCATCTTGAACAGCGTCGTTAGAACGAATCCAGCGAGTCGCATCACACTACCGCTACTGTTTTCCAATAGGTGTATTGTATATAACAAATGTATTCATCTCTGGTAACATATTGTCTATGGTGTGTTTGCTTTATGTTCACTCTACTTGTATATCAAAGGGATTCTCCTGGCCAGGACCCGTTTTGCAACATTGGCGCTCCTGGATTTCATCGTGAACAGCGTAGTTAGAACCAATCCAGCGAGTCGCATCAGACCGACAAGAATCGTTGGGCAGGGGAAGGAGGTTGAGGATGCTCAGTCGACGTCCAAACAGGAGGAAGCCCTGCAGCTGTTCAGGACAGGTTGGTATAAGATTATAAGATATCCTAATACGTATTATTATTAGATTTTGGGGTATTGCATAAAGAGTTGCAACCAAACGCAAAAGTTGCAATTAATCGCAAGTCTGCAAATGATGACACGCGCAGTACCCCGGGGTACCGTTGTACCCCGGTATCCTGCGTTGAGTGGCGCCATCTTGTGTCCACCCGAAGTACAACCGTACCGCAGGGCAATCATGGACGCCGCTGGTGTATTGCGTTGTGCATGCAGTGCTTGTATGCACGCTGCCCCGGCCGAAAAGAGAGCTTTTTGAACGTTAATAAAGCATACAAAAATAATTTCATATTCTTTGGTATCCCAGTGTACAGCCCTGAAAAATAAATAAATAATTAAACAAAATGGCAGATTTTCATTTGGTACCCCAGGGTACCATTTATGTCATCAAATGCTCCTTAACACGCAAATCTGATTGGCCTAGATGCGTATATTTTCTGACTTGCGATTAATCACAACTCTTTATTCAACACCTCCCCAGGGCCCTGTTTCATAAAGCTTTCCAACTTCAGCCAACAGCTGATCAATATGGAGCATATAAATGTAGCATGCTGCATTTCCTTGTTTTCAACACATTCAAAACGTCATGCATATATATATATATATACATGTGTATAATAATTATGTTATAAACATATTCTTGTGAGCTTTAGAAAACACACTTTTGCAAAAAATGTGCAAAAAAAGGAGGATAAGACATTTATGAGGACTGCTATAGTAATCTACAAAGGCCAACTAACTTTAATTGATTGACTGACTTTTAATCTCTGTTAATTGAGTTTTTATCGGTATATGTTTTGTAGGTCAAGCCAACCTCCTCATTGCTACGGACATTGTCCAGGAAGGACTCGACGTGCCAGCTTGTAATTTCATCATTCGGTACAACTTTGTCAGCAACGAGATCGGGACAGTCCAGTCCAAGGGACGCGCCAGGGCTAGGAACTCTGAATGCTTCCTCATCGTTGAACGGTAAGTCTAAATATGTCTAAATAAGTAGGTCTGAATAATAGACTTGGGGGTGAAAGCTAGGTTACAGAGCTCATTACATATCACATTATGTAACTTTTAGTTTATAACTCCATAATTCCGTACAACTTTGTCAGCCACCAATGAGATTGACTCTGTCCAGTCCAAGGGTTGTGCCAGGGCTAGGAACCTTGAATGCTTCCGCATTCTTGAACGGTAAGTCACACATAAAATGAATAATAGAATTGGAGGTGAAGCTAGGTCACATAGCTCGTTACATATCACGTATGAAACCTTTAGATTGTAACGTACTTCATGATTCCGTACAACTTTGTCAGCAACGAGATCGGCACCGTCCAGTCCAAGGGAACAAAAAAAAGTACGGTTTCCCCAGGATTCGAACCCAAGACCTCAGAATTGCTAGACAGGTGCTCTACCGACTGAGCTAGAAAAGGCCCTAATTGTGTTGGTTTTTGTCTCTGTATGTTTGAAATAATTTATACAAAAAAGCTGCATCACTTTGGTGATTCCTCGCACATATTCCCAAGTTGATTTCTTAGCCTTCAAGTTTGTGTCAGTTTAATGAACATATATTGAAAAGGTTTAACGGACGAACACTAGCACAGGGGCTTTTTCTAGCTCAGTTGGTAGAGCAGTGGTTTTAGCAATCCGGAGGTCTTAGGTTCGAATTCCAGGGAAACCCTTTTTTTTTTTTTTTTCATTTAATATACTTATCAATTATCTTAAATTAGATAATTTTTCAGAGGGTACATGAACAAGAACAGAGAGAGAGGAAGAACAGGAAGATTGAGAGTTGAAGAAATGGACGAAGCCATTCAAAAGATCAACCGCATGAAGCGATTTGTAAAGAAATTAAGTTATTTACAAAAATAAAATACATAATGTTTGGAATTGAATCATCTTTCAGAGGATCCATGAACGACCAGAAATTAAGTTATTTGTATTTGTAAAAATAGAATAAATGTTTGGTTTGAATCATATATATTTGTTCAGAGGATCCATGAATGAGAACAGGGAGAAGAATAACAGGGAGAAGAAGAACAGGAAGAGAGTTGAGGAAATAGACGAAGCCATTCAGAAGATCAACCGCATGAAGCCGATTGTAAAGAACTTAATTTATTCGTATTTTTCAAACAAAATATATGTTTGGAATCAAATCATTTATTTTTCAGAGGATCCATGAACGAGAACAGGGAGAAGAAGAACAGGAAGAGAGTTGAGGAGATGGACGAAGCCATTCGGGAGATCAACCGCATGAAGCCGATTGTAAAGAACTGAAGTTATTTGTAATTTTAAAAAAAAGAAATATATAATGTTATTATTATTATTATTTTATGTTTGGAATCGAATTATTTATGTTCAGAGGATCCATGAACGAGAACAGAGAGAAGACGAACAGGAAGAGAGTTGTGGAGATGGATGAAGCCATTCGGGAGATCAACCGCATGAAGAAGGAAGAATGGCTGGGATTGGTGGGAGAAAAACAGGTAAAGAACACTGGTGTAATATATTTGCGGAAAGTTCTTTTGTTCAGGGGGAGGGGGGGGGGGGGGGAATGAATGAATAGATCATCCCCCCTGAACCAAAGAAACTACACACAGATCTACCCCACTCCTGACGACGGACAGTCAACCTGTTTGAAATGTCGAGCCCCTCCTACTACCCATCCTCTCCTTACCCATAACTCATACCAGCACTGTAGTTCTTTTTAGAACTTCAAGCTCAAGAAAGAAAACAACAGTCCTTTCCTGGACTACCGTAGTCCTTTTTAGGACTATATACCCAAGAAAGAATACCAACAGTCCTTCACAGGACTCTCCAATTTTCCCTTCTCACATGGTGCAACCGCAAGCCGACTGTATAGATCTACTCCAGTGATAAAGAAACATTAAAGCTAATAATTATGAAGTACTTGGAGAAGAAATTCTTCACACATCTTCAAAACCATTATCGTTGACTAGTAATAAAGTTGCAACCGAGAACTAAGCAGAACATTCTTGAATTTCAAGGCAGAAACCCTACCCAGTTATTTGCAAACTCTATAGCATTCCAAAGTCAAGATTGACATAAACCATTTTATATCAATCAATCTATCAATAAACTAATTAATTTTAGCGTGAACTCTTTTAAACAGCTGGAACTACTGGCCAAAATGGAGAAAAAGAAGATGGCTAACCAGGAAGCTGAGACCCCGGGTCAAGAGGCCAGACTGGTATGCCGTATGTGCAAAGCATTCACAAGTCAAACGTCCCCGGGAAATGATGGTTTTGGGAGAGGACGCCAAAGAAGAACTGAAGGAATTTCTGCTTCTAAATCTGGTACAGTATTACATTTCATCGTTCTCTCTCATAACCTCTTTCAACTGGTTTTCATAGACAGGATACTTTTATGATAAATAACTCCAAAGCCAAGAAATCTGATTGACTTGCAGTAGTGCCTGTAGTCAATTGTCCCCAAGAAATTATGGTTATAGTCAATATTGATATGATTTTAGAACATACGTATATGTGTAATCAGAGATGCCAACCTTTACATTCAGCTTTCAGGGAGGAATTCATGATTCAGAAATCAGGGAGGTTTCTGTCAATTGCATACAGAATTATGGGAATAATCTTTCACAAACAGCAGGGAGGCATTGAAATTTGCATGGTGTGACGTATGTATTAACAAATATAAATTTCAGGGAACTTCCCTGAAACTATAAGCGCAGTAGAGTATATATTTATAGTAGCTGCGCTATATAAATAATAATAATAGCGCTTAATACAATGTTCATATTATTATTATTATTATTAAATCAGGGAGGGTTGGCATCTCTAGTAAAATGTACATTTTCCTGATCCTTTTCATCATACAGATTTCTCATCACGTGTGTGCTTCCACTGTGGGAGAGAAATAACATGATCCTCGTGGTTCGAATTGGTTCGGACAATAATGGACAATTAATTTTATCTTTGGTATGAGCTGGCTACGTACACTTATAGAGCAATGAGCTAGCAACAGAATATATTCAACAGGATCTCAAAAGCAGCCTCGGGAATCGGAGCAACATCAGCAAACTCACTGCTAACCGTTCCATCGGACAATGTAGGAACTACTTACGTCTACTTAGTGTGCGACATTATAGCAACATATATACCCACCAGGGCTCATTCATGCTAGCCTGCTTGCTTAGTTTCGAGCTACCTCAGAAAATCGTCGAACTGCCCTCTTTGGAGCAGTTCAAGGTGGCTCTTGAAACCATTTAGTTCCCTTTTCAGGAACCTAAAGGTACACTAGTATTGGTACTTCCCGAAATGCCCCTTGACACTAAATTGGTTGGTTTTAATTCCATTTGAAAGTTCATTGAATAAAACATGTGAAATGAGAATCGGCATTCCCTTTCAAAATGCTCTCATAGTTGTAAAATTTGATTTCAAAAGATTTTATTTATTGTCTATCGATATCTTGACTTTTAAAAAAAATACATAAAATGCTTATAAATACACTTCTTTCAAAAAATTTCAAAAGAGGTTTTTAAATAGTTGTTGATGATATCTCTTTTTTAACAAAACATCACATGCACAATTTTTTATGAAAAATGGTTGAAACCAATGAGTTTTTAGAGAGCGCCCTCTCGAGTTGTAATGGCTCTTTTTGAATGATAACCAGGTTTTTACTTAGTCGTTTGTAATTGCGTATACCTAATTTCGAGCATGATGGAGTTATAACTATTAGTTTGTACTGTAATGGTGCAGGTTTTGGTTACTAAAATTCAGTTTGACCAAAACTCAACTATCCCTTTAACCCTCATCTAGATGCTGAACAGGCATTGATTTACCATAGAACTAGAACATGCTAAGCCTACTTTTGGAAGATGTGGCTAGTTAGTAAGTGCCACATGATCTTTATTTGTTACACCCCTTGCCTACGGGGACCGAGTGGGCTATATCTACAAAGTGTATGGGGGATTTCAGAATCTCATAGGGAACGGGTTAACTTTGGTTAACTCGAGTGGGTACCGAAAGCTAACCCAGCTAACCTAGTTGGAAGACGGGAAAACAGTTAATTGCTCACTAAACAGTATCATCTGAAATAGGACTTAGCATGAAACTAAGCCTAGCAGGGTTAATTAATGAAATGTGGTCTCGTTGACACATAGAAGTGGATGATGGACCCCCGGAGTGGGGGGGGGGGGGCACTTCATCAAATTTTTGTTAGGTATGTGCCTCCCCAGGGTTCCAATGTAGGGGCTCCGTTTGCAAGGGGGATCACCCCTTGCCACGTTTGCATGGGACCCCATTGAATCATGTTACAGGAATGCCAGCAAGTGCTACATGTGAAGAGACTGAAAACCTACATGTAGTTAGATATTTTTGGAAAATAACTCAAATGAGTTTAGAATTCTTGGTAAATAATAGGGCCTGAATTCAGGCCCTATTTGTGGAGGTAATTAGCATTTGCCTTTTATTGTTGAATATTTCATGCCAAATCAATATACAGCTTTAATTAGTTTTGAAGGGAAATCTTAATGAATATAAAACAGAGCTCTAGATTTAAAGCTATTTTTGTCATTGTTTGAGATTATTTTCTTACTTAAATTTACCTTACTGATTTTATATCAAGATCATGTGTACAGTGTTTTAAAAGATTTTAATTGCCATTTAATATATTTAATTGCTTTCATTGTTTTTTAGCACATTTCATTGCAATCATTTCAAATTTGTACAAATGGCTTTACAGGTCTTTGCATATATGAACCCTGCATACAGCATATTTAATTGGAAATGATGAAGAAAAAAAAAATGTACATGAAAATTATTATATGTGCATATTCAAGTATAAACGCAGGATTTAAATTGTTTAACCCTATGCTAACTGGGGGGGGGGGTCCATTTGACCCCCCCTCGACTTTTTGCGCGATAATTCCGCAATGCGCGCTGATATTGCTGCACGACTTCATGATTTTTTTCATTGAAGTCTTGCGCAACTTTTGAGACCAAATTTGCGACGACCGGGTACTCTGTTCTAAAGTCACATGACCTTTTGTAAGTGAGCGTCGGCCCGAAAATCGCTAAATTTTGTGATTTGTGTACAGTAAAAACCTGGTCTGAAATAGCCCAGTTAGAATAGGGTTAATCATTTAAGAAAAATAAAAAATTGTTAGAATTAAATAACTATTGTAAGATTTGCAATTTTAAAATAGTTTGAAAAATGTGTTTTTTAGAAAAAAAATGTGCAATATTAGTATTGATTGTGGCAATGAGAAAGCTCTATTTTAGATTGTTCAGTTATGTGAAGGAATTTACATAGAAAATGGCCAATATTATAGTAGATACTATGATTTTGGATCATTATTCATTTTAGGCATCAAGTTATTAGGAATTTTCTACAGCCTGTCATGAATAGATTAGAGAAGTGACTTGTGTGCGTTTATTATGAAACAAAAGAGACTTCAGAGGAAACATGATATTTCTTTTATATTGCAAGTTGGTTTTAATAAATTTATAGATAAAAACAAAGTTTTACCTGGGGGGGTGTTTCACACAAATTCTAAGTTAAACTTAGCTCTAAGTTGGACCTGACAATTATAGAAAGCCATTTGTAGCCTTGGAATAAAACTTTTTTTTTTTTTAATGCAAGTATTTGAAATGTCCATCAAAAATGTATGTCTTTTAAAGAGAACAGTTCAACTTAGTATCTTTGTGAAACACCCCCTAAAATGGGTTACATATATCTCTCTTGTAGAAGAATGTCCTCAATTACATTATATATATTAGAACTATTTTTGTACAGTGTTGAGACATGTTTATAATTTAACTACTTTATCCCTAATGAATGTCCCATATAAATGTAAATTTATGTCACTTAGTTAATTTGTCCAATGCATAATAAAAAAAGTTTTGTCCAATAAAAATTGTTACACAAGTTTGTTTTTTGTCAAATAAAGCAAGAATATAATCTTATAGTGCTATATCCAAGTGTCAGTTATATATTCTATGCACAAATTGTAATATTCGCTTTTAATACTTGATTATTACTAAAATAATTGTTTACAACTGGAACAATGTTACGTTTGTATCCATATATGTAATTTAACATTTTACATTTTCATGATAAATGCAAATTCAACATCTGGAGTAAAAGATGGAAGAAAATAACTCCATTTATGATTGGAAGAAAGCAACATCACATTATTACTCCATACTTCATTTATCTACAGAGGTTGCTACAAAGGGTACTATATATACTTTGCTATATCACATTACCAAGGACTGTTCAACGGAAAAACAATTGGATATTGAATATATATGTTGCATATTAATACTCTTCACTGTCTTCTCATAATAAAGTATGATTTGTTTTTTCTAACTATAATTAAATTGTATATTCTACTTGAACAGTAAATAACCATTACAACACATTTGTAATAATTTGAGCAAGAAAATCATATTTAACGGAAAAACAATTGGATATTTTTGTGTATATTCGCACCGCAGTTTTCAAGCAAGTACATCATATTAATACTCGATTTAAAGGAAAGACAATTGGATATTTTTGTGTTTACTTGCACTGCTGTTTGCCTATCATTGCCCACTCACACACAACAATACACAAGCTACATGTATATTTATATACTATATACATGTACAATGACAATGTACACTATAAATATATATATAACATATATATTACATTTAAAAATAAATATATATATAAAATAAACATTTAATTATTTTCTCACATTTAAAAAAAATAATGTCAAATCAACATAATATTGTTTTTCACATTTCAAGGTGATATACATACAAGTCATTGGTGATAAATTATGTTTTTTACTTCTTTCCATTATCAACATATAACCTCTCAAAATAAAACCAAAAACAAGAACAAAACAATTGCACAAAATATATGTCCACATCTATACATGTACACTGGGGGGATAGTACGTTATTTACTGAATGACACTTAAAGTCAATTTAGTTAATTTAGTAAATTAAGTTAACCTCCTTACTTGAAATAATTTATCCATGCCCTCTATATCGTACCTTTAAGTGCCCTGTCATGTATCTGCTGAAAGAAAGAGCTCCTTTTAACTGCAAAAGTAACGAGCGTATTAATAATGTCATGTCGGCTTTAACATTGCGTCTAGTACATAACGACTTGCCAAACAAACAAGTATTAACACTCCACAGTTGATATATGACACACGCGGTACCCCGGGGTACCGTTGTACCCCGGGGTACCGCGTTGTGTAGCGCCATCTTGCGTCCAACCGTACCGCAGCTATTGCGTTGTGCATGCAGTGCAGCGCGCGATTGTATGCACGCTATACCCACAGTACAGCCCTAAAAATTAAATAAATAATTAAACAAAATGGCGGATTTTCGTCTGGTACCCCGGGGTACCGTTTATGTCATCATATAGTCACTTTGTTTTGGACAGCGCATGGTTTTAAAGGGATCTAGTAACTTTGTTGACATGTGCAAAAAGTGATGAATGGTTGATGCAATGTATATTGTTGTTATCTCATATGTCCACAGGGTATTGTGTGAAAATTTCAATTCAAATGGACATTGTATGGCCAAGTAATGAGCGAAAATGCAAAGTGATATTCAGTAACTCACTGCACTCACTTTGTACACGGAAGAAAAACTCGCCCGGAGTTTTTCTTATCTGAATACTTCAATCATACATATCTTTGTAACGAAAGGGAAATTTGAAAAACCGAAACATGTCCCGTGATTTTATTGTTAATACAAATACAACAAGGTATAAGGGAACCGCTAGAATTAAAATGTTATTTTGAGGATTTGGACAATGTTACTTAGTCCCTTTAACTTGCGGCAACCCATCAAAATCTTCCTTGATGGGAGGGACCTTTTCCCACAGATTTCCTCTCGGGCAATTAACCCTTGTCTACTGTTCCTACTTGACGTACTGAATCGTACACATGCACCTCGTTTTTTTTTATCGTCTATTACAAACAGTTTGAAATGGTGATTCCACAAAATGGGAACTAATACAATGTCTCTCATACATCCATCCACAAACAAATTATCCTTGCATGCATGCTACCTTGTAACGGTGTTCCTTCCATATTTCAGTCCCATTTTGAGAAAAGTATGGATTCCATGTTTTGGGGAATGGTTGATGGCATTTCCAATTCAAACCATAATGGACAGATATTAGCATCAACAACGTTTGTTGTGACGTACCCTTTATCCCATCAAGGACGAGAGCTATTTTAAGGCAAAATTGAACATTGTTTTCCTCTACAAATTGGCAACTCCTAAATTTTGTTGACCGATCAATGACATAAAAATAGGTGGAAGATATTAAGTAATGACCATTTAAGACAAATATGAAGTGACTTATATCACAATGTGTTGCCAATTTAAGGATTTTTCTAAATTATAGTGATTTACGCAATAATAAAAATCATTAAAAAATAACTAAAGCAGGTAGAGTAACAAAATAGGGCTCTAAAAATAGAGGAATTTATGCTCTTTCTTCCTGTACACTTCACATAACTAGTCTTCTTCTTGTTTAAGTGTAGGACTACCAAACCACAAATATGTGGGCCTTAGGCACTGATGGGTTATTCCATATACCATGTCTATATCAGTTTTGAACACTTTCTGCATCCTGGTTTGTCCAATATGTTAATGGACCCTTTAGAGAACGTTGAAAACTTGTGCACCTGAAAAAGTACACTTTTTGTGGGTTTTTTCTAATGAGTGCTGAAAACCAACCCTAACGACGCCGTATAGGTGAAGATGATACCCTTTCAACGTTTTTTTTTGGACGTGGGTGCGTAGCCAGTCATGTTGGGAGTGAACTATCACAAAGAACTCAGAAGCGATCTTCCTGTGAATTCAAACTTGTACTGCTCATTCTACGACAAATATCGGCCAACAGTCCACGTATCTCTCTACTTGTTACAACATCGCGCGATGATTGATCATTCATTTTCAACAAGTACTGGTATAATTCGGCATCATGTAAAATATCAGAGTACGTACTGTGTGATCATGTCATTGATGTTAATGCACAAATTAATTGCTTGCAAGCTAGCTATAAACCAACAGTTATTCGAAGAATTCTGTATCTCTCTTCCATTGTTGTTCATCTTCGGGGTGGTCATGTTTTTCTTAAATGGCATAGAGGATTTAAAACACTGGTACTGTATATATATACTCACCTGTTATGTTTGCATGTGGTCTTCTCCTTCGTTTGGCCCACGTCTCTACTGGAATATTTACCCGTTTTCTTTTTTGGGGGAATTGTGCCTACCTTGAGGTTATCTATATGAATCTACGCTGGACTGGAACAATATCTCTTTTGTACATCCATACAAATTTGTCTCGTTTGTTGTTCAAGAGTATTCTTTTTGTTTCTTGCATAAATCTTTTCAATGGTTCTCCGAGTTTGGTTATTGCTGTATATACTTTGCATGTTTGTAATATTTGCAACTATGTGATCATGCAGGACCTTGTATTTTGAGTAGAATGCTTCCTTTCCATCGCCATGTCGTGACAGGTCACCAAGCATCATACTCAACCATAGTGGTACAGTAATTAAAATGCTTTCTGACGGCGTCAAAGAAAGATGGGCTAGCTATAATACAAATTCATAATAATCCCCTCATCATGATGCACACCCTCAATCATTCCAGCACTTGATGTGCACTCTCTCCACCCCCTGGGGAGCATTTCAGGGACTAGAAGTAGAACATGTACGAGTATAGTTTTATTTGAACCCTTTTCAGCCATGATCAGAACTCCCATGATGTATAACGTCATTCTCTTCGTTTCCCTCTCTCTCTTGCTCCGTTTTGTTTCCCTTCTTCGCTCCTGACGACTGCAAGGCCATGGCAGCCGCTCCTGAAGCAAACAGCGCCCCCTCAGTTGAAAAGATGCAAGTCTGCAGCTGCTCCAAGTCACTCTGCCAAAGGAATAATAAATAATACTAATAGATAGATTTCACTGAGCGCTGTGGCATTATTGTTATTACCATTTATTCCTTGAAATGCTTGAGCGCTTGAATAAGGCTGCTCGGCTATTAAGCCAAGGTAATAATGCTCCGAGCGGTTTTGAGACTTAACTGTAATTATTATTATCATTATTGGTCCTCTGGTACAGTTCGAACCCGCACTCATAAAACAAAACTAATAGATTTGATTGTAGAATCCAATGATTGTTAGCTAGGTATTTTTGTCAATATCCCCTACTACCTTCTCCAGGTGGTTAAACAATGAACTTTTTACTAAGTAATATTCATCAGGCCTCTAAAAGCAGCTTTCACACATCCAAGGATCACTACACAGATCAACACGGATCTTGATCGTGTTGATCTGTGGTGTTCTAGCGCCGGACACCATGTTTTCCTTTACACATCCGAAGATCACAACACGGATCAACTCGGATCCTGATCCATTGGTGTTCCGACGCAACACGGTGTTTTCGTTCACACTCAAGGATCACAATACGGATCCTGATCCATGGTGTTCCGACGCAACACCATGTTTTTGTTCACACCCAAGGACGACCACAACACGGATCAACAATCAACAAAGATTGTCGTTATTTCAAGTCTTGTATACGCCAGACAGGCCTTTGGCATGATTCTTGGTGCACCGGCATTGTGAAATCTCATCTTAGAGAATGCTGGTCTCAACACGGTGCTCTCGGTGGCTAGACGGGGTCTTCCGGAGATGTATGGTGGCTACACAGTAGTCCGATCCATGGCGCCTACCAGGAGTAATACAGATAACCTTTATCTGTATTCTTTAGGGAGAACATTTTTGCATGTTTAATTTTCCCCCCAGGATCACGCCTTCACAATGCTGGCGAGCCAAGGATCACGCTGGAGGCCTGTCCAGCGTATAGACGATGTATCATTACTTTTAATTTGATTTGTTATTTTGGTAATGCAACACAACACAACGAAATGGAAACAAACTTGAACGCATTAGAAAGGTGTCACAGCGCATCGTGGGTAGACAATTGCCACCAATACAATCTCTGTACGAAGAAAGGGTTCTTGCAAAAGTCAAACACATTTTGAGAGACCCGACCCACCCATTGAGAGAAGAATACACATTCAATAGATCCGGATTCAGGCTACGCGCACCTCGAACAAACAGACAAAGATTCAGAAACTCATTCGTTATCGATTCTACACACACATACAATAGTACAGTTCGTAGGTAAAATTGTTTCTTTTCTTGTTCTTTTTTAACGTGAGACACTGGGGTGTTCAATTTTAGGCATTGGTCTTTATTTTCTTTTGAATTTGTAGAACCCGCGGATACTAGTTGTTGTTTTATTATTTATGTTCCCGCATTTGATGCAATATATTACTGTACGATATCATTTAAATTGCATACAATCATGTATGATGAATATGAGGACTAGTTTTACATTTGTATTGATAGTTATTAATATTTTAAGTATATACATGCATGACTTTGTTGATTGGATAAAACTAAAGAATTTAACGATAGGATTTGTTTTGTATTTATTTATTGGTAATAAAATATTTGTTTGAAATGTTGAGAATTGATATATATTATAATGATTTAATGTTAAAGTTTTACTCTGAATTATAAAACTTGTCTAGTTGGTAAATATAAAATGATAATATGCAATAAGTTAATGTTGTTGAATACTCTATAGTGAAACTTTTGGATGCAATTTATACATAATATTTCATTGGTAACGGGGGATGTGACGTTATTATTCTGTTTAAAAGGGAGCACATGAAGAAATTGATTTTTGGTTTATTTATATGAAAATAATTATACAAAATATGTAATTGTTAGATGGTAGTTTGATTTAATGTATACCATATTGAAATGCTATGGATGTCAAATAATATTGTTTATGAATGTGATTTAATTGTATTTTGATATGTCAATTCATTGTATATGTAACCAGTGGAAAACAATTTTCTATGTAAATGATCATGGACATAATAAACTTCAATTCAATTCAATTCAATTCAATTCAATTCAATTCAATAACACAGACTAACAATGAGGAACCCGGAGTGACGTTCCATGCTGATCCTTGTATTAAAGAATGAAAACAAAAATCAATGATTCAAATGGGTACTTACATCTAGCGTTTTGGCACAATCTCCAGTATACACATCCCACACCTTCACCTGTGGAGAAAAAAAAATAGTGAAAACATCTTCATTTTTTCCCATCTATTTTCCAACTTTCATTGAAAAAAAAATAATACAAAATATTTAAGTAACACCAAACAATACGTAAGTGCTTATATCAATTAAACAGTAACAAAAAGAATGCCATTGGTGATACAAGTTTTGTGTTTAATATTAGCTATATAAAATTTGTAACATTACAAGAGTAGCATGGGGAGTCACAATAAGGGGCCATCTACAAAGTAGATGTAGTACGCAAATTATTGTCCAATATTGACCCCCCCCCCCCCGTACGCACTTTTATGCATGTGGTTGCATATAGCGTACGCATCAGCATGAACCCCCCCCCCCTCCCCTCCCCCCCTCTTGTGCGTACATACTTTGTAGATGGCCCGTAAGCCGTAAGCTCGATGACATGACCCCCACCCCCAGAAACAAAATAGCCAGATTCTGAAACCAACCAACATTGGGCAGATTAAATCTACCTTATTCAATTCCATTGTGAATTATCTCCTCAATTACTTTCCACAATTGTTCATACTCGATTCAGTTCACATATTTCTAGTGTCTTACCGTTTCATCGTCGCTAGCACTCGCCAGCATCGTGCCATCGAAGGAGAAAGACAATGCTCGCACCCAGCCTGTGTGATCCGTAAGGACCAAGAGTAGTTCGGCCGTTCGTGAGCTCCACAATCTCACAGTTTTGTCCCAGGACCCCGTAGCCTGAACAAGAACAGAAATCAAAGAAATAATTTCAATTTCAATTTCAATTTATTTCCACTTGTAAAAATGACAAATATACAATATATGATATGCATGAACATTATTACCCGGTATACAAAATAATGATCATATGCATGTATGTATTGTACATGTAGCGCGTAACCCATCAAGGACGATGGCCCACATACTTGTGGTTTCAATTGGTAGTCCTACATTTGAGCAAGAAGAAAACAAGTGATGTGAAGTGTACAAGGAGAAAGAGCATATTATATAGTTCTCTATTTTTGTAGCCCTATTTTATACCTGCTTTCATTATATTAATGATTTTTATTAGTGTGTAGATCGCTATAGTTTATTTCCATTACTAGTGATAACCGAGGGAAAATATACAACTAAAAAATGACATGTTTGGCTTCCCTTTATCCTTTGATCATTACTGTAAACGTTGTTATTTTCGCGTGATTAATATTTCGCGCTGAGCGACACAAAAACACATTCGCGGATTTTTAATTTCGCGGCCGAGCAAGTGTTCACACACATTGCAAATCGCACATTTATATTCGCGGGTTTTAATATTCGCGGACGCCGACTTCAGCGCAAAATCCGCGAAAATTAATGCACCGCGAACATTACCACGTTTACAGTAATCATTGCAATTTGGGTCTCAAAGGATGCACAAGACCTTGATGAAAGTTTGCAGTAATATTATTTACGCGTTGCAGAATTATTGCGCAAAATGAGGCATTTAGGCTTAACGGTACTCACCAGCATGCCCAGCTTTGAAAAGGCCACTGCATATACATTGCCCTCGTGTCCCTTCAACACTCTGACTTCGTCCATGCCAGACCGCTGACCAAGTGACCACAGCCACACCGTGTAGGTTACGGTTAAAAGGAGGCCATTCTGTTTATACTCACCAGCATGCCCAGCTTGGAGAAGGCCACTGCGTGTACATTGCCCTTGTGTCCCTTCAACACTCTGACTTCGTCCATGCCAGACCGCTGACCAAGTGACCACAGCCACACCGTGTGGGTCAAGGGTTAAAGGTGGCCATTCTGTTTATACTCACCAGCATGCCCAGCTTGGAGAAGGCCACTGCGTATACACTGCCCTCATGTCCCTTCAACACTCTGACTTCATCCATGCCAAACCGCTGACCAGGCAAGTGATCACAGTCACATCGTGTGGGTCAAGGGTTAAAAGGAGGCCATTCTGTTTATACTCACCAGCATGCCCAGCTTGGAGAAGGCCACTGCGTGTACATTGCCCTCGTGTCCCTTCAACACTCTGACTTCGTCCATGCCAGACTGCTGACCTAGTGACCACAGCCGCACCGTGTGGTCCCACGACCCTGTTGCCTGTGAAAAATATAAAGAGATGTTGTTTTTCAATGCGATTTATAGGGTGCTTCAATGGGGAACTTTGAAATTGAAGGCATCATTAACTGTGATTAAAGCATATTATTACTATATCGTCGCTGGGCAATTAAAAGGACAAATTGACGGTATCGATAGAAAAACATGATACATACTTTTTTTGAAGAAACAACATTTTGGGCAATTATTTTTTTCAAATGCCAAATTCAGTAACTATGTTTAGTGAAAAAGTTAGGTACTCTTTATAGCTACCAAGTTGTTTAATTTGGTGTATGCTCAGTTATTTTTGACGGAGTTAATACGCATTTCTTATTTTGTCCTTATTACACGCGATATAATGCGCCGATATCGTGCATGCAAAAAGGACAAAATGCAAATTGCCCTTTTACGCGCATTGATAATGCACAGCCAATGCGCGCGACTTGGCAGTATAATGCGCAGCAAAAGGACAAAGTCCATTTTGTCCTTTTTGTTGCCCATATCATACGCGCACGAGGTGCGCGTTGAGTCGTGTATGCCAAACATGCAAAAGGGCAATTTCGTCGCCGCTTCAATTAAAATTGGTTAAACTTGTGTCCTTACGTATGTGCAGATATTGTAACCAATGCTATGTTTTTACGGAACACACTTCATTCGTTATAAGTGTATTTATTCTTATCTAACACCTCTCGGCAGTTCGTGAAAAACGATTTTGTCCTTATTGTTGCCCAAATAGGCGCAATTTTTTCATTTTGTCCTTTTGTTATTTTTGATTTTCTCAAAAAGTAGGGCATATATGGGGATTCTAAATTATATCATCGGATAGGTATTTAAGTACTCTATCTGAAAATAAAATAAAAACAAAATCGATATTTAACGATAATATCGGCCATTTTGCCCTTTTAATTGCCCAGCGACGATATCTGTAAATTTGATATAAAGTGTATTTCCCCAAGTCGTCCATTCCAGAACGCTGACCAATTAGACCACAGCCACACTGTGGGACATCCTATGACCCAGTTGCCTTTGGAAAATTTAAGGAGATGTTGTTTAATAATTCTATTTTGAAATCATAAGCACCGTAAACCGTGTATAAAGCATATAATTACTTTTATATGTAAATCTGAAATAAAGTTTATTTTCCCAAGTCGTACATGCCAGACCGCTGACCAATTGACCACACCGTGTGCACAATTTGGAAATTGAAAGCCTCATTAGCTGTGTATATATTACTTCTAAGTTGAAATATAGTATATTACCTCCAAGTTGGAATTATGAATATTGAACTTAAGTTTGCTTGGGTTTTTTCAGTAAAGAACCAGCCGAAGTATTACTACAAACACTATTCAGAATAAAATGATATGGCACTCAAATAACCATTTATTTTTGCCATGTAAAGTTGTATGCATTTTAAGCGGTCCCTTGGCCCGGAGGTACCTAGTTACCATTCATTCTACTTGTAAGTCAAACTAGCTAAAATGCTAGAAATCAGATTGTATAGTATTGAAAACACTAGATATTTTTGAGTACCAAAACCTGCTCATGCATGCTTCTATTGGTGATACAAATACAACAATTCCAGAACCAGTAGAGTTCTAAGTAAGTTTTGAGTATTTTGACAATGTAATACTAGATCCCTTAATGAGTCTCTGACCAGAATAAAATTGCCCTTTTAATAAACCAACATAACTTCATATTTTGAGGAGATCAAAACATGCATTTCCCCAAATATATCATGAACACTCACCAGGAATCTGTCATTTGCATTGAAGGCACAGCACTGTACAAGGTTTCTGTGTCCAGTAAGTATATTCCTTGCACTCCCTGTCTAAAAGAAAAACAGAAAGCAAACAAGAAAATAAGATAAAAGTTGTCAAGACCACCACAACTGCACAACAATATGTCCCTTTAAAAAATATCATTTGGAAATCATGCATGCATGTATATATTGTATGCATCATTTCATCAAGTGATTACAAAGCTGGTATAATGATTGATGATTCCTAGAGGGTGTTAATGTCTGAATATATACATAAACTTATTTATTTAATGTCTGTAAATTTAGCTCTAGATTCCAAACTAATGAAGAGAGGTCCCAAGCCCGGAAGGAAAATAAAGCCCATCAATGCAGAATACAATCTTCTCAACACATTGAAATGAATAATATTATATAACTAAGTAAATGTTACTACTTTTGATGTGTAGAGAGCGTAACTGTCTATATATCGTCGTGAACTTATCTCATTTATTTGAAGTCTGTAACCTAGCTTACCTCAAGATTCCAAGCTATTGTAGATCGAGAGGTCCCAAGCCCAGGAGAAGAAAAAAAAAGCCCATCATTGCAGAATACAACCTTCTCAAAACATGTGAATGAACATATATATATATATGAATAATGTGCAAATGTCTGAAAATAAATTGAATGGTGCAAACTAATCTAGTTTAAAGGGATAGTTGAGTTCTGGTAAGGAGAGTACAGTTTTAGTGAAACTGAATTTTAGTAACCAAAACCTGTATCATTACATTACAAAATAATAGTTATAACTAGAAAGGAACACAAAATTACAAATGACGTAGTAAAGATCATGTTATCATTCAAAAAGAGCCGTTAAAACGTAAGAGGGCGCTCTCTAAACACTCGTCGGTTTCAACCATTTTGAATAAAATATTGTGCATGTGATGCTTTGTTGAAATAGTGATTAGATAGAGAAATAACCAACAACTATTTAAATACCTATTTTGTAACTTTTTGAAAAGAGGAAGCATTTTTTGGAATTTTTAACGGCTGGTTCAAAATTCTCTAATAAACCCGGGGCCCCGGGTTTATTACAAATTGTTATATTTATGGATATTTCAGCCGTTTCTGAACCGATTTTGATCAAACAAAGATGATTTTATTGTTTAAATATTATGCTTTTTCAAATTTTACACTCAGTTTTTCATTACCTCACAAACCAATTAAGTAGTCTAGCGCCCTCGCTACCAAAACTCAACTTTCCCTTTAAGTCTGTAAACTATATTTCCATATTCCAAATTATTGCAAAGCGGTCCTATAAGCACAAGAAAAGCCCATCACAGGAGGAAGCAACCTTTCTCAACACACTGTATTGCAAATAAATAAATAAATTTGACCACTTTTGATTTGAAGAGGGTGTAAATGTCTGAATATATCTTTAAGTCGTGAACTTATCTCATTTATTTGAAGTCTGTAAACTTACCCCTACATTCTAAACCAAGCCCCGAAGGAAAAGAAAAGCCTATCAATACAGAATACAACGTTCTCAACACATTGAAATGAACATGTTAAATGCATATATTACCACTTTTGATTTGAAGAGGGTGTAAATGTCTGAATATGACTTGAATGGTGTAAACTTATTCATCTGAAGTCTGTAAACTCACCTCTAGATTCCAAACTATTCCGCAGCAGTCCCAAGCACCGGAGCATAAGAGACGGCCATCGTTGGAGAAAGCTACTGTTTCAACACACCTCGAATGGCCTGCGAGGTTCAAAGATCAGACAAAAATAACAATGTAAACAATATGTGGAATGCAATATCAGGCTCCCTGTCTTTTGGCATGGATATTTCTGCCTATGATTTTGCCATTTAAACACCTTTTAATACCCTTTAGACCAAAATCAATCAATTATTTTGGCAAATGTACCTGCTTTCTGTAACTTTTACAAAGCAGCTATTTAGCTTGTGATTAAAATCTCTTATCCAAGCCTCAACATTAACTTTTTTTTCTGTACTGGCCCGCTTGGGCAATTCAAATCATGAATTTACAATTTTAATTGCCCCAACTGAAGTAGATGATAGTAGATGATAATTTCACATAAGATATTACATTTTTCTCTTGTAGTTTAACAATTATTTACTCGGGCAACCAAACTAGAACATTTATAATATTGTACTCGGGGCTCCACACTTACTTTTTTTGTCAGTGGCCCGGTTGGGCCAATGAAATAATTTCTTCCCCTTTTCTGGTGGCCCAAAAGAACATTTTACTGGCCCGAAAATTGTATTTCATGAGTTAACTTTTTACTATACAAAATGTCACTCTTTCCTGATCAAACCTGTGATTATAGATGAAGCATATGACATGGATGCATAAAAGATTTTTCTAATTTTGCCCATATCAGGATGAAAATCTGCTTGCCCGTTCAGGCCACCAAAATATGCCTTTTATAAATTGTTGCTTTACTGAGGTGCAATTTTAGTGTCTAGCCCTGTTGTACTTGTCTTGAGCAATTGGGCTAGTGTCCAGTCTTGCCTTACCGGTCAGTCTGTAGATGATGTCTCCATTCCTCATCCTCCAGACAATGACCGTCCTGTCGTACGATGCGCTGGCGACGAACTGACTGTCTCTGGACACCGCTACACCCTTTACGGCGCCTGTCAATAAAAAAAGATGCACAAATAACAAGTCTATAAAGATGTACACGAGTAGATGTGCAGGACATGTCAACAAAAAATCCATCATTGAGCTTCTTAATATTATCAAATGATGACACACGCGGTACCCCGGGGTACCGCGTTGTGTAGCGCCATCTTGTGTCCACTAGAAGCACAACCGTATTGCGTTGTGTATGCAGTGCAGCGAGCGATTGTATGCACGCTATACCCCGGTACAGCCCTAAAAAATAAATAAATAATTAAACAAAATGGCGGATATTCGTTTGGTACCCCAGGGTACCATTTATGTCATCAAATAGTAAAGTCACTGCATATATACTGTATATGTTATGTGCCTGAGCTACAGAAAAGATTAAAGGTATATTTTTAATTGTGTCAGAATAAATTCCTCATTCTAAACTGTTCAATGACACCTGCAGTAAGAGGGTGTAATTTCACACAATGATAAAGTCAATGGATTACTACATTCATAATGTGAAAATTGAATATGTATACAATAATTGAATCTGGTCTGTTCTCATGGTTGTTATATAGCAAGCCTCCATACTAACTTTTTTTTTCTGAACTGGCCCATTCCGGAAAATAAAATCATAAATGTTGACATTTTAGTTGCTGCAATATAAAATTTCCTTGCGCTTTTATTACTTCTAGATGAGATAATCGCGTATGAAATTACATCACTTTTAACAATCATTTAGTTGCCCAACACTTATGTTTACTTGCCCCAGGCAAGCGGGCAAGTGCTAGTGTCTAGCCTTGGTTATAGATTGACTGTATCATAGATCATAATCCATGGCTGCCTCATTCAGGTTCTCATGGAAATTTAAAAACCTGCCCATAGGTACCAAGGTGGTCTTAGACTAGACTAGGATCTAGACTATCATAAACTCACCTTCATGTCCAAAGAACCTGCAGACCAGGACATTCTTGATTCTGTTCCACACACGGACCCGGCGGTCATCTGACCCCGTGACCATGATCTCCAGGTCGGGTGAGAACGCCACACAGTTGATCTGAAGAATTTAATTGATTTGATTTGATTTATTTATTTTTCACATTTTCAACAACATATATATAATATAAACAATGTCGAAAGTAAAGATGACGTGATCAATAAAAAAAGGGAATAGAGTATAGGAATAGTAAAGTTCTGGATTAGAGGGCACTTCAAAAATATATTCTTTTGAGAGGTAGTGGGGAAATGTGTGTAGGAATTACAATAGCACATAATATATTTTTAAACAAAACAACAATTTTGTTAGATCAAAATCTGTTCAGAAATGGTTAAAATATCCGTAAATAAAGTTTACTTTTATTCGCATTATCACTAATAATATTATGAAAATTAATTATCAAATGTACATAGATCCTACAATTTTGTAAAAAATATACCAAAGAGGCTTTTAAATTGATTCTGATAAACTACTAAATGTTACTTATTGGAGAAAAAATATGTAATGAAAAGGGATGAAAGATTCAGGTGTCAGGGATTCAGTAAATAGAAGGAAACAAGTATAGGATAAAAGATATGGGAAAATGTACAATTAAATAAATAAACAATAACTGAATGATAGTGTTTATCTTAATTTCATGGAACCAAATCTTGGTCAAGGTCATCAAGCCCACTTGCAAAGAATATACTTGCAAAGAATTTACTTGCCCAACTGAGCAAAGGGACAAATAAATTCAAGGGTTTTTTTTCTTCATACTTAAATTAGTTACCTCATCCTTGTGTTTCTCATATCTTGTCTCTCGTACAACATCAAATGTACCCTCGAGGTCCAGTTGGGCCGAGAGCATCTTATGAAATCTGCAAGGGAAAAATGCTTAGACTTTAGATTTTACACTGTCTGGCACAAAATCTGGTAAGAAATGAACTGTAAAATTTTGTTTTTCATCCACACAAATTAGTCTACGCGATAATGGTCAAACACTGGCCAAAAGCTCTACCAAAGCGTGCCCATGACATGAGCGTACATGTTGTTCTTTTTGTCATACAATACGCACATCTTGGGCACGCTTTAGTAGCGAATCCTACATGGTTAGGTTAGGCTAAAAGGTGCAATAGCTCAATCCCCATGTTGCTCTTGAATTTTGTGTAGACTCTCTAGAGTCTACACTCAAGTGCGACACAGTATCAGATCCAAGATGCATTTTAATTTGTTAATGTTTATCTGTATATAAATGGTAATATTTGCGGTGCATTAATTTTCATGCATTTTGCGCTAGATTTGGCAAGCGCGAATTCTAAAACCCGCAAAAATACATATGCATGCATGATTTTCAGTGGGTATTCCAAGTATGTGAAGAATGGATTATACGGTACCTCAGGCATTGGTGTGTACGACTGTACGTGTACATATTTGATGTTTGGTGGGCGAGTGTCAAACTCTGGTTTTGAGTACATGCATTAACCTAGCATGCATGATGTACAGAAAATAGTTTTTATAGATTCAATTTCCTTCCATGTAAAATGTGGTAGTTACTTTTGAGCCAACAGTAGCATGAGGGCCAGGCGTTCATGAATAAACATAAGGTCATGACGTCACGGTACGTCATCTGCATCATGAATATTCATAACTAGGATTAGGGTTCGGTGAATTTGAGGGCTTATAGTGACAATGAAACCAACACCGATCATCAGCCGTTGACGTGGCCTAGTGGTCACGCTGCTTAGTGGTCACGCTGTGAACATCAACACTTGGGGTCATGGGTTTGAATCCTCTCTTGTGACACTTCTTTTCTTTTGCCATAAAAGATGGCGAGTAGCGGTTCATTTAGTAAATGTATCATGCAGAGTTTTCACTAAAGTCTGAAATGACGTATCGTGATGTCATTACCCTATGATTATTCATGAACGCCCAGCCCTCACGCTACTGTTGGCTCAAAAGTGCCTACCGTAAAATGTGTTTGTACATGTTTATGTTCCTCTTGGAATAAAAAAATGAATGAACACTAGCTCAGCGCTAATTTAAGAACCTGTGAATGTCTTTTTAAGTTGCCCAGCGAGAAATATTATTACGAGCAAATATTACTACGCCACGTTACAATTACAGTATTAGCATTCTTTTCCGAGAAATTAGCATTCTTTTCCGAGACATGCCCTGCTACAGCACAGGCACAGCTCAGCATGAAAAAAGGGAACAGATTCTCAAATTGCATAGCGCATCTGTTTTTTTTGTTGTGCCGTGGGTACGCGTCCCGTTAAGCGTCCCGTAAAAGAATCAGTCAAAATAAGGGGAATTTTCACTTTACTGCCGCAGCTCTGGCAGCCTCTGTGCACTTGTTTCTTCATGCGCGCACAACTCATCATTATCACACAAAAAACAATATCTACAGCCACTGCGTGTGACGCTTAATTTTGCACACTAAATTGGTAGGGAGAAAATGATTAAACGTGACGAAATCAATGTTTTTAAAGCTTAAAATTCATTCTTTATCTGTATTGACAAAAGAACATTGGAAACTTACAAGAAGTAGGGAGTTCGGTGACTTTTGGATTTGTTGAAGGAACCTCAACAAACTTAATATCATTGGAAAGCTTGTAAAGTGAGAAAAATAATGGTGCTTAAATCAACTTATTAGCTTCAATATTAGTGGAGATATTCCAATTTTAGAGGTAGAAGGTACAAAGTTTGGTTCTGCCAGTTTCAGGCGATGGACGGTAACTATGCTCTGCGCGTGCCCCAGCGCTATTAATAGAAAACGCATGCCTCAACATGGCAAAAAATATCAAAATCAGTACGTGGGCAATTTGTTTACATTGGATGATCGCAGCTTAGCGCTATTACTACTCCCATAGTAATGTATTTCAATGTGTAGAGAAATCAACACACTTTCATAAAATACTACTTTTCTATACCTTTTTCAGATTCCTTCCTCCAGTTTTAAACGATTTTTCGTCGAATTTTTGTGCCGAAAATCGATGCAAAAATGTCAGCAAAACAATCCTTCAAAAAAATCAATTTGCAAGGTGAAAATTCCAAAAAATTCCGGCGAATTTGGTGTCATTCGAAAGATCAGATACTGCTCTACACGAAAATGGCCTCAAATTCAACGTAGAGGGAGTTTACGAACCCCTACTCTGGCATGGAAGTTGAGTGAATTTATGCACTGTGGTAGCAAAATGGAGTCTTCAAGTGCAGTCGCTACCGCGACTACCGCGAAGTCTCCTAACTCACTGCGCATTCAGATTGTTTTTTGGGGTGTTAAAACATTGATTTAGGAACAACTAATGCCATATCCAGATCAAGGAAGGATTAAGCTTCAAGAGGATACCAATTTCATGGTAAAATATTGAAAAATATGAATTCTACCCTAGGTTTTTTGTAGCAAAGTTTTGCATGTTAGCAGCAGTGTTGTATGACTCGAGGCCGGTCTTGGTCTCGAGTCCAGACTCGAGGCCGGCATTGCCGGCCTCGGCCTCGGACTCGGACTCGGGGACCCCGGACTCGGCCTCGGACTCGGACTCGAAGGTCGTGGACTCGATGACTCGGGCCGAGTCCAGCTCGAGACCGGCCAATTTCCGTATATTTTGTATACTTGTATATTGGCTATTCTGTGCTATAATTCTGCAAGAAACAAGCCAAATATTCTATCCAATCCACCAAGCGATTGTTGCTTGAAAAAGAGATCGCGAATGAACTGACAGCCGACAAGAAAGTGAGCAAAAAATCACATTTGTGGGAAACGAATGGACACGCAAGTTACATATCCATAACAAATAGCCCAAGCTTATATTTGATAGGTATGCTTTCATTTTATACTGTCTTTTTTATGAATTGACACCGCGATTCTGAAAATGTTCGGCTATCAAACACCCGGGGGGGGGGGGGGGGGGGGGGGGTACTCACGTATATTGGGTATACGGGGATGTGCCGCTGGGAAGGGTGACTTTTTCAAGAAAGATCCTTAGACATGGGTCCCCTTTTCATAAAAAAAATCCTTAGACATGGGTCCCTTTTTTCATTTATTCCTTTCCCCTCTTTTCTCCCTCATTTTCTCCGGGATTTTGGGATTTTCCGCTGTGAAATTGCTAAAATTTTCAAGCTCGCTCCGCTCGCTCGCATACATAATATTTCACAACGTCGGGTGATTATATTACCCTTCATAACGCCATATCATAAGTAATAAAACGAATATACCCATACAATAATTGAAACAAATGGCAATTTTCCGCTGTGAAATAGGTAACATTTTCAAGCTCGCTCCGCTCGCTCGCTTACATAACATTTCACAACGTTGGGTGATTATATTACCCTTCATAACGCCATAATAAGTAATACAACGAATATACCCATACAATAATTGAAACAAATCTACTGGCCCAAAAGGGCCTGTTAAAAAAAACGTGAGTGTAGAGCACTGAATGAGTGCATATTATGTGACACATATCTAGGGTTAATCACTTGATCGAGTGATAGATCAATTGCCTTTGGAAAAGAAAATGAATCAATGTAAAATATAAAATAATTAATAAAACAAAAAAAAGAGTTGGACTCGGACTCGGACTCGGACTCGGACTCGGACTCGGACTCGGATGGTCTGGACTCGGTCTCGGTCTCGGACTCGGACAGTCTGGACTCGGACTCGGTCTCGGATTGGGTGGACTCGGATACAACACTGGTTAGCAGATACAAATGCGTGATTGCGGTATTCGGTCGTTCTCCCTACAAGAAGTGAAACAAATCCTGAGTGAAGTCGAGGCGGTAAAAAGTAATTTACCCCAAAATTACAGTTAAAGTTTAAACAGACACTGCACAGTCATAATCCCACTCACGATCACCAGTCCACAGACCACACACACTGACACTGGCACTGACCACCCTAGGGTCACTCTCATAGGCAGGCTGCAGTAAACAAATTTGTGAGACTGGCAAAAATCAT
This sequence comes from Echinarachnius parma, assembly GCA_037951105.1. Classification (NCBI taxonomy): domain Eukaryota; kingdom Metazoa; phylum Echinodermata; class Echinoidea; order Clypeasteroida; family Echinarachniidae; genus Echinarachnius; species Echinarachnius parma. The sequence continues at coordinate 26,521 of JBAMJV010013642.1, read as the reverse complement.
AAAATCATTTCTAGCTAAAATCTCACCAATTAATCAAACTTAACATAACAGGGGGTTAGAATTGAATATAATTTAAAACTTACATGAGCTTTCCAATGTCAGAAGCACTTTAAATTCCAGTTTTTTAATTATCTGATCTATGACTTGAAGCTCCAATCTGAGCTTGAGCTTTCTGACTGTGCAGCCCTCAATCACAGGTTTTAGAACAGTTGTTTACATGTTTAGGCTTGTCTGCCAGCCAGTATTATCAAAAGGCTGAAGGGATTATTTCAGAGATTAGTGTCTGAATGACCTAACTGACAATGGGTTCTGCAAAGTACTCTGACTTGTACTATTTGCAGGGGTGCAGCATTTCAATAGGTGTCTGGACAAGACAATAGTCAATACATGTGGCTTTTGTATCGCATTCCAAAGTATATAACAATGAATATAGGTCAATTTGTGACTCAGGAATTCTTTACAACCAGCTTTGAACAGATTAACACAATGATTCAATGAAGGCATGCTATAATTGTTTGTTGAACAAAGGCCAAAGCAATTATGCAATTTATACAGACATACACAGCATCAAATTGATCAATAGTGTGAAAAACATCTAGTTTTAAGGCTAGGTAGACAGGGGATTTCCCCAGTGTTTACTTGGACAATGAAGGCAGCTGACTATCAGGCTTTTTTCAAGGCAATGGAGTAAGGGGTTAATGCAGCATGCTGTTAACCCCTTGTCTTGTAGGGGTGGGCACTGACACTGACACTGACGCTGATACTGATAAGTGACACAGATTACGACAAATTACAAGTACAATTTACACAACACAAATCTCGATACGTGGTACCACGTTATTAAAAAAAAAAACGGCTCTGCACCCCAAATGTAGGACAGAAAGCGTCCTTATCCTTGGTTTTCACAACAGTTTTTTGTGTACAGCAATATATAAAAACGACTTCTGCGATAACATACGTACCCTGATTCTCAACAATGTCATTTGGCTAATAATATAGTGGATTTTTCAAGAAACAACCCTTCGTCTTCGCGGTAACTAGCGACGCATCTGACTCTGAGACTCTGTTATTGTTGTTGTTTGTTCTTTATCTATAATTCTGCCAAATCCACGTTAGCCTATAGTCTGTTGATTCAGACACATGGATTGGAACAGTATAGTTTAGGGAGTCAGATATGTACTCATAGAAAACAAATTTTAGAGTCAGGGCTTAGCAAAATGAAGAAAATAACTGATCAAAAAGATTAAAAATATATAAAACATATTTAGGTCAACATGCAATAATTTGCAGGTGCCTTAATTACTTCAATCGCTATTCATCCTGTCTTTATTAACTTTGTTGACATGTGCAAAAGGAATGGTTGATGATGTGTATTGTCGTGATCTGATATGTCCACTGAGTAATGTGTGAAAATGTCAGATTAAATGGATGTTATGTGGCCGAGCTAAATGAGCGAAAATCATGCAAAATAATATTCGGCCCTTAGGCCTACTCGTTGCACTGACTTTGTTATACATTTCCAGTGAGTGCAAGTCGGAATTTAACGAAAGGAACATTTGAAAAACATTGACCTGGGCCGCGCCCATGCTCTATTAGTAATACGAAGACAACGAAGTATGAGAGAACAACGTATAATTAATTTATATGCGGATTTGGACAATAGACCGCTTCTGTAATGTATGCAAATAATATGCGTATGACGTCAGTCCCTGTTGGCAAGCTTAACAATAGTAACTAGGTCCGGCAAGCTCCGGCAAACTTAGCTTGCCGGACCTAGTTACTATTGTTAAGCTTGCCAACGTCATACGCATATTATTTGCATACATTACAGAAGCGGTCTATTGGATCCCTTTAATTTCCTATATACTTTCTTTGAAATATCTGAAACCAAATGAATGATATCCACTCTTATTTGTAAGCTGTAAGATGTGTATTTAAACAACATCGAATGGTATCGACTTGTGAGCGTTTAACATGGTACAATTATAAGAACACTTTTCATGATGGAACGTCCGTCAGGTTCCCAATTTTGTAAATTTGTACCGAGTCAGTGGCAGTTATATTACACTTCCTGCCCCTAATACCATCGAACGTCCATGACCATTCTCTCGGCACACAGCTGAGTGCACACTAACAATGGCGTGCGGATTACTCGCGTGTTCAATAGTATGACGGGCGGTAAGTGCGGTTTATCAGGCACTGACTTGGTAAAAAATTTGCAAAAATGGGAACCTGACATGGTGTTATATACTCACAGCGCCCTAAAATAAAAACTACACGACCAAAATGACTGTTCTTGGTATCGTTTTTCATTGGAAAAGACACTCTTATCCGATGGGCATAATATTTATTACTTTATTTTGGGAAGTGCCCCGTTCCGTTTTTTGGGGGCCACCCTGTATAAGTACATACTCATATTTTCTCTTACTTGGTATACATTATTGATATAATGTTTATAAATAAATATCTACATGTAGTCAAGTGTCCTCTATTAAAAATCGACTATAAGCACATGATTAATTGTTTGTACACTGTATATCTATATAGTAACCAGCATGTACACACAAACACATACACACACAAAAAGGAAACATGTATAAATACAAAAACAGAAACAACCAAATATATATTTATTAGCATCAATTTAATATCAGGTTAAAAATATGACAATGATTAAATACAATATATTTCTAGTTGATTGCACAATGTACAGTCAACTTATGTATACACAACACTGTTGTATTAAACAGAATTCTGTTTACAATTTAAGTACCAAATTCTCCTTTTCCAATAACAGTTTATTTCCTTTTCATTTAATTGTTTTTGCAACCCTAATACATTATAAGAATAGAGTGGAACCTCGTAAAGAGCTCTCAGGCTGATATAACAAGAGCCTCTTATAATAAGGTAATTTCGCAGGTCCAAGCTCTATATATTCCTTTTTTTTTACCATGATATAACAAGGTTTTTCTCTTGGTCCTAATTAAGACTTCCACTGAATTTCAATATAACATTAGTTATAGGGATAGTTGAGTATTGGTCAAACTTAACTTTAGTAACCAAAACCTGCACCATTACGGTACAAATTAGTAATAGTTATAACTTCACCATGCTCGAAAAGTATACACAATTACAAACGACTAAGTAAAACCCCCGTTATCATTAAAAGAGCCGTTACAACTCAAGAGGGCGCTATTTTAAAAAAATCATTGGTTTTAGCCTTTTTTCATACAAAATTGTGCATTTAATGTTTGTTAAAATAACGATTCAATAGAGATATCATCAACGACTTTCTAAAAACCTATTCTGATTTTTTTCAAAGTAGTCTTCGAGCATTTTTTGAAATTTTTCTAAAAAGTCTAAATATCGCCCGGTGATTGCCGGTGAAGAACATTTTGAATAAAAATATATTTATGGATATTTCAGCTGTTTTTGAACCGATTTTAATCAAATAAAGTTTATTCTGTCATTAAAATTGTATGTTCTTTCGAATTTGAAAGTCAGTTTTTCATTATCTCACACAAAAATATTGGGGGGCACTTCGAGAAATACCAATACTCAACACTACCTTTAATATGGGAGTAAACTGTTCTTACTGGTAAATGCAAATCTAAAGAATATTAGAATTATTGCATACAACAAATTCTACTCTATAGCCAGTGTAACACACAATTATCTAGATACATGTAATAGTTATCTAGATAATTCACCTACGTATGTGGCAGACATGCTATGATACTAGAATTATCTAGATAGTTCAATTATCTAGATAATTGGTCCCAGTGTGATACCAACTTATATATGAATCAAATTTTCTTCAGTGATAAATGCTTAGTCCAGGATGATAGGAAATACATGACTGACAAACTCTTTCACTGGAATGTCAAGAAATCATTTAAATTTTCTCAGGGTATATATCACTAAACAGAGGCAGTTACATTGATAATGAGAAGAGACTAGGCTTATATCCACGTAGTACGTACAAGGTAATTCAGTCAATATGGTCTACAAGTTCCACAGGTGTGAAAGGGCTGCAACTGTACTTAGCAGTAATGTATGTCCTTTGGATCTAGGACTAAAGAAATATCACTGATGAGAGTCTGGGCAAATAAAAACTAAAATCAATTTAATAAATACACTAGGGACTTAGTAACATTGTCCAAATCCTCAAAATCCACCTGGAATTCTAGCGGTTCTCTCATAACTTGTTGTATTCGTATTAACAATAAAGGCATGGGACATGCAGGTTTTGGTTTTTTAAATTTCCCTTTAGTTAAAAAGATATGTACGATTGAAGTGTTCAGATGTTAAATTATCCACTGGATCGTCAATACTGTGTACAAAGTGAGTGCAATGAGTTACATGTAGTGAATATCACTTTGCATTTTTGCTCATTACTCGGCCATAATACGTCCATTTAACTTGAAATGTTCACACAACACCCAGTGGACATATTAGTTAACAACAATAAACATTGCATCAACCACTCATCACTTTTTGCACATGTCAACAAAGTTACTAGATCCCTTTAATGCATCACAATTCATGAATATCATAATCAAGTGAATCATATAAGACAATAATATTAACAACGACTACACTATTCTTATTTCTTTACATTGCAATTTTAAGAATATAAATTTGATAGCTATTTAACATTTCAGGAATATTGATATAATATCGACTGGCCTAGAGTGGTATACCAGAAATATTGCATTCGCTAGGATCATATTGTACGAGTCGAAGACGAGTGCAATATGATCCTAGCGAATGCAATATTTCTGATATATCACGAAAGAACAAGCCAGTCAATATTATTATTATACATACAGTCATACTTGCCAACCGTTCTGTTTTTAACGGAACTGTTCTGTTTTTGAAGTTTGTATAGCCCTAAAAAATAAAAAATAAATTAAAAAAACTAAAACTAAAAATTAAAAATTAAAAATTGATTTTTTTTTTGATTTTTTTTTTTTTATATTGATTTTTTCTTTTCTTTTCAATAATACTATTTGTGCCCATAAAATAAAAGCATCATGGCCATGGGGTTTCACAACATGCAGAAACTTAGAAGCTTCAGGGGCTTTGCCCCCTGAACCTCCACCATGGGTGTTATCCCCTGCACCCCCACTAGGGGCCCTATGCTACGGCGGGTCCCTGGACCCCCTTCCAATGTGCGTTCAGTTTTCTGACTTTCAAATGTTGGCAAGTATGCATACTATCCAGAGGAAAACATAAGTAAACAAAAACATACATCTTAATCCGTCTTGTTCATTGAAGAAGACCAATGCATTGAATCTCAAATTACTGATTAAACATTTTCAACCCATGATCTGAAGGGTCAATTACGTAAACGTATTCATACCGTCATAATTAGACACGCGCAAATCCATTCATATTTATTGATTTATTGAATTGAAAAACTGGCCTGTATGTGTAATAATTCAGGATATTTATAGAGCACAAAAATCTTCATTAACTTGAATAATGATATCTGTTTGAGTTGATTGAATGTAAATAATAATATTCATTGTAAATACACATACTTGATATACCTGCAAGTGCAACCTACTACACCTCAATAATATTTGTGTATTACATGCTGTTTTTTTCTGACACAAACAATCACACATACCTACAAAACAAACCATTAACATAATAGCATTTTCTTATAAAATGTTCTAATTAAAAAACATCTAAATGATACCTGCCTAGTACTTGAAAACTTTTTGAGTAACCCGTTCAGGACTGATCGATTTTGCTATAACATGTAATCTCCATAGACCCAAGCCGAATATTTTCAGGACCAGTCCTGAACGGGTTAAATGCTGACTTTTGCCAAATAAAGAAACTCCTAAAATTTGCATTTTTTAGGGGGTTGAAGAAATAATAACTTGAACTTGAAAAATTGGGTTTATTTCAGTTGATTGAATACAAACAATAATGTTGATTTTTCAGTATCAATATTATGAAATTCTTGACATTACTGCAATGTATTGTTTCCTTGATTACATGTTGTTTTCTCTGATACAAATACAGAACCCACTAGCAAACATGATTCAAACATACATGATACATACAAAACAATCCATTAACATAAAATTGGTTTCTTAGAAATGTTTAAATTAAAAATTTAATTCTTAATGATACTTGGGAACTTTTATAAATGATGATATATTTGCCAAATAAAGGAACTCCAGTCCTAAAATTTGCATTTTGTAGGGGGTTGGGATGCAATAACTAGAACAATTGTGTTTATTTGAGTTGATTGAATTTAAACAATTGATTGTCAAGAATCAATTTCTTGACATACCTGCAATATATACCTTTAATTTTGTTCCTTGATTTATACATGTTGTTTTCTCTGATACAGACCCAATAACAAACATGATACAAACATAACAAACATACATGATACATACATACATACAAAACAAAGTATGAACATAATGTGATAGAATTTTCTAATAAAAGTGTTCATTCAAAACGTGTTAATGATACTTGAAAACTTTTTTTTAATATGTATTTTTTTTAAAGATGATATTTGCCAAAAAAAGAAACTCCTAAAATTTTTAATTTTTTAAGGGGTGAGATAAACAAAATACTTGAAAAATGGTGTCTATTTGAGTTGCTTGAATGTAAACAATAACTTTGCTTGTAAAGTATCAATTTCTTAAAATTCCCCAGCAATATACAATGTATATTTAATCTTTTTGTTTTTTCTCTTACACAAATACAGACCAACAAACAAAAATACATACAAAACAAACAGTAAACATGTGAGCTTTTTCTTATTTATCTTTCCTTCAAAACATCTTCAAAATGATTCTTGCGCAGTACTTGAAAACTATTTTTTAAATGATGACATTTACTAATTTAAAGAAACTCCTCAAATTTGCCAGGCCTTTTTGTGGGGAAGAATTTATCTTCCTGAATTTAACTTCCAGATTTCAATTGGAATGTTGCCGTTATCAATCAAATCTCTCATTTTGAGGTACATGTGGCTGTTTGTTACCGTGCTAACTAATTTGAAATACTAGTACAAATCGCACAATCTTTTCCTCAAATTAATTTTCAAACGCTACAATGTGATTAACCAATGCATGCAATACAAATAATTCTTATACAAATTTGCCAGGCTTTTTTAAATAGGGGGAGGAATGGATCTTCTGGAATTAAACTTCCAGATTTGAATTGGAATTTTGCTGTGATCAACTCTCATTCTGAAGTACGTATGCTGCCATGCTATTACTAATTTGAAATACTAGTACAATCGCGCAATCTTTTCCTGGAATTGATTTATAAACCCAAAGTTGTGATTACCTAATGAAAGCAATAAAAACAAATGTTGCACATAAAGTTACAGATAAAAGCCCCATTATATGGGTATCAATATATTATTATTAATTAATTTATAAACATAAAGTTGTGATTACCTAATGAAAGCGATAAAAACAAATGTTGCAAGCCTATGCAGATAGAATTACAGATAAAAGCCCCATTATATGGGTATCAATATATTATTATTATTTTCTATATACCATTAATTTCAAAGTTCAAAGTTCAGTTTATTTACCATAATGCAGATAAAATCATCAACAAGTTCAACACTTTGAACTTTGAACTTTGAAAGCGATAAAAACAAATGTTGCACGCCTATTGGCAAGCCCTTGGCCACAAAAAAAAAATTATCTTCGGTGATCTAAAATGTCAATAAAGTGGAATTCCACCCTGGGATTCTGTTGCATTCAAAAGATGCGTATGATTTTGAAGAACAATCACTGAAAATTTGGGCAATATTAGTAGAAAAATAGGACAGATAAGACTGAACTAGAATCGCTTGCACACATCTTGCCGATTGTCACATCATTTGCCAGCCGGCACCTAAAGGTTTGTACGATTCATTTGTTTTCTTATCTATTAGAGACTTCTATGCATTATAGAAAGTGGGTAAATATGTCTATCATCACTACTTTCATATCATATCATGAAATTAATTAAACAAATATATTTTGGGGAATATGAATTGGGAATATGTACAATTCTACGTAAAAAAAAACAATGAAAGGATGCCCATCACACTCATCAGCAATTTTGAAAACATTAAAGGGGCACTGCAAACCAAATGCATGTTGACTTCTGTTCATCTGTATTAGTGTACACATTCAATATTTGTAAACGGTTTGACCTAAATATGTTTTGTATATTTTTAAACATTTTATCATTTATTTTTCTTCATGTTACTAAGCCCCACCTCCTAAAAAACCCTCCAGAGTAAATTCTATTGTTGACCTGTTGTGACATCATCTGTCAATCACTGGTCAGCTACCATGAGATTAACAAAAGATGAAAGTACAAAAAGAACATCCACACAAAAGCATGCCCTGCATACCTCCATGCAATAGCTTAGACAGTGTTTTTCTTCTGACATAGCAACAGCTATTGAAATTGAAGGTGTGTGAGTTGGTATTCTATTCAACCGTGTGATGCTATTGTGATTAGGCACTCAGCTTGGGTGAAGGTAACTTCTTTGTAACTGAGTAGTGAATGGCTGATGATGTCACAACAGGTCAACAATAGAATTCTACTCTGGAGAGGTTTTCAGAAGTGGGGGCTTCACAATATGGAGAAAAATAATTACTAAAATGTTTTAAAATAAACAAAATATGTTTGGGTCAAATGGTTTACAAATAGTTGATGTGTACACTAATAGAGATGCACAGAAGATAACATGCGTTTAGTTTGCCTGGCCACTTTAAGTAACTGTTAATTTAATTATCAAGCAACTGACTTGCTTAAATATTCACAAATGTTTTCCTCTCATTTATTTACTTTCATTGCAACCAAGTTATTTCCAGGGTGGAAATCCCCTTTAATGACAGATGGGGTAAAAGAGTGGCCAATTACTGGCAAGAATAATATCAGAATAAAGGCACTAAGTAAAACTTCAATACAACATCTCCATTCTACGGCAGCACAGACACAATTTGGTGGCTCTTCTAACTTTCAAAAAATCTACAATATATTACTGTAATTGCTTATTGCTATTTGCTGAATGAGCATTGCTAAATAGTTCTACATTGTTCCATTTTAAATGATAAATTGCACTATACATTTTAAATACAAACACTTGCGACAAATATGATAAATAATCAAAATTTTATTTAGAGTCGTTGAGACAACCTAAACAACGGCTAATCAAAGTAGGATGGTAAACAATTTATAAGTAGAAGTGTATAGAAGAATGACAATTCAATTACAGTGGAATTCATTAATAAAGTACTGGGATGTTTTATGAAACTGGTGCTGGAATGATTATAATCAATCCTGTCTCACTGCTCAAGAAGATACTTCAAAGAAATCTGCAGCTTTCTTCCACTTGGCATATGTCTTCTCCACCTTCCCATACTTGTACGAGAAGATGAAAGATTTGATGACAAGGATGAAGGCAGGTTTTCATTCAAAGATCCCAACCAATAATAGGATTCATTACTGTGATTTATGCAGCAGGTGCCGGGCTGATTATTAAACCTTTCTTACCTCGGAGGCTACTTCAAAGAAAGCTGCAGATTTCTTCCACTTGGCAAATGTCTTGCTCTCCTCCCCATCCTTGTAGCTGAAGATGAAAGAATTGGGGACGAGGTTGTAGCCAGGAACCCACACAAGGTTCCGATTAAATTCTACAGCTTGTCCCAGCTGGTTGCCGCACCCTTTACACTTGACGATGCCTGTCATGTGGAATAATAGTAATGACAGTAGTAGTTTTAACAATAATAATAAAAATGATATTAGTAATACCAATAATGATACTGAAAATAATAAAGTAATAACAATAAAATAACTAATAATAATAATAATTATAATCATAATAAATGACAACACAAATAATAAATCATACTTATAATGCTAATAATAATTAATAATATCCAATAATAAAACCAATTATGATATTTTGTGGAAAGTTCTACTTTTCTTCCACCATCTACAATACTTTTTTTTAAAGGTATTGCTATATGTACACTGTTGGTCATAAAGTTGGAATATTTTATTTTTAGATCAAACTTCATTCTTTTCCCTATTTTTTTGCGACTAATGAACCATTTTATACTAAAAATAATGATTGTTAAATGTTTGCAAACTACCAATGTGCAATAAATGGTTGCATGGATTAGCATTAATTATTTTGGCCTTTTGTTTTGAGCTTTGAAAGGCAGGACCTTCGATGGTTGGCCCCTTTAAAGCGTATGTCCAACAAGTCATCATTATGTGTAATTTCTCAGAGTTGGTTGTAAAATTTTCAACCAAAATTGGCACAGAGGCTCTCTAGGCCAAAAACCCCATCCAACGCCATTTGCTACACGTCAAACGATGCTTGTGCTCCACCAGGAAGGGGTGTCAACAAGCAATATCATCTGACTAATAGTAAAATACGCGTCTTTGACCGGCATCACCACCGGCACCCCTCACAGCACAGCAACATCATGCTATGTCGTCTTCTCCTATTAACTTCTTGCAAGTAAATTCAAAAGTAGATTCTCAACAGCATCTTCACTTCCACTGATGTAAAGTTAAGATATACTACACTGGGCATGCCGGCGACAAATAGACTACATGTTCTGCTCAAACAATGTTTTTTTTAACTGTTGTAAATACGTTGCACGTTTGCATTCTCGTTCTTCAAAGTTGATGTTTTCTTGTTGTTTCTAAACTTTCGGAACAAACCTATTTAAATGGATTTAACCTTCCTTATTTGGAAACCAATGACATTGGACGCCCAGGCATCCAGTTATTTAACCTGTTTGCACATCGGAATCTTCAATCAAGACGCCAGAACCAAAGGTATGTCGTTTTTTACTGATTTCAGTTTCAATGCATGAATGTGTATTTAGCCACTAGAGAAGTCAGATGATATAACAGTTGTTAACTTTGTTGTCGGGAATATCATGGAATGTTCCAATCCTCGGGATTTTAAATGCTATTTCGTGAAGAAAATAAGTCCCTCGACTACGTCTCGGGACTTATTTACTCTTCCCTCAATAGCATTTATTGTCTCGGGACTTATTTACTCTCGGGACTTATTTACTCTTCCCTCTTATTTACTCTTCCCTCAATAGCAAAATTGTACATGGATGCCGTTGTGTAAGCACGTATTTTCGGACAGCTCCGGGCTGGTGCAAACTAATGTCACTATTTTCCACATTTAAGTACCGATAGTGCGGATTATTTGCGGGTTATCGTCATGTGAATATCTAACTGTGTCAATTAAACATCATTTTGTGAGTATTCCCATGAGATTTAGCCACATCTTTGAATGACTTTGAATGATTTCGAATAACCTACAATTATCGCCATGCCACGTGTTTTCGGACAGCTCCGGGCTAGTGCAAACTAATGTCACTATTTTCTGATACTGCGGATTATTTGCGGGTTATCGTCATGTGAACATCTAACTGTATCAATTAAACATCATTTTGTGAGTATTCCCATGAGATTTAGCCACATATTTGAATGACTTTGAATTACTTCGAATAACCTACAATTATCGCCATGCCGCGTGACACCCGTAACTCACAGCAGCCAGCTGCACCAGCCCATACCGCCGAATCCGACCAGCCCACACTCGGTGAACTTAAGAAAAAACCGCTAGAGAATGGACACCGACTAGCACAACGACGCAGCGATCGACGCATCCGAGACGACTAGCGCAACGACTAGGACAACGACGGCATGATGGCTTGGCCTATTATGTGGCGCGGTCATCCTACGATGGGCTAGTTGACCAGTATTGGGCGGTGGTTCGTCGGCGTGACGTAGATCGGAATGATCCTTGTTTAAATAAATTGTTTAAATAAATTGTTTTTCTTATCTATTTCATTTTTTTCCTCTCGAATATAACCATTGCTTTTTTGGTATTGTCTCAAAGTAAAGGTAATTTTATATCTCCTTTGAATCCCTAAACATCTGTCAATCATAATCTAGCCGTTGACGATGAGTTTCCTTTTTTTTTTTTTTCTTATAGTTATATAGTATACAGGCCAACCCATTTTATGTAACTTAAAAGGTAATATGTATTCAAAATAATTAGTCCCTGTAACTTTAAGATAATAATATGAACAAATAAAAAAAAAACATAGAAATAACTCAATTTAAATACGTTTAAATACTGTCACCAGCCCCGAGTTCGTCTGATAGTCACGCACAAGTGAACATGTACACCCCTCTAATTTGTATTGTTTTTTATCGACACTCAAAACAAATGCACTTTCACTTCTACTCGCACATGCACGCACCTAACACACAATATTCACTTATACTAGTTGTCACACTAAATTTTGAATTTGTATGGCTTTAAATGATATTTTGAATGATTATGATTTTATACCCCAGAGTAAATATTATACTACTAGTGAATTTAATTCAACCTTTAATCAAACTGGACCCAATAATAATCTTTATAGGTTTAGTTTATTGAATATTAATATTCGAAGCTTACAAAAGAATTTTGATAATTTTGAAGAATTTTTATTTACTTTAAATACATTTCCATTTTCTTTAATAGGAATTACTGAAACTTGGTTACACTCAACTTCTCCTCCAATATTTAATATTGATAATTATGAATTAATTCATACAGACCGTACAAATGGAAAGGGAGGAGGTGTCGCTTTGTATATACGTAATCATTTACAATATAAAATAAGACATGATATTCAAATTGAAGGAATCGAAACATTATTTTTAGAAATTATTGATGATAAATATAAGAATAAAATTGTTGGGGTAATATATAGACCACCTAACAATGTGGCCGACACATTTTTAGATAAATTAGAATCCTGTCTTGAATTCGTTTCTAGAGAAAATAAAGACATATATATTATGGGAGACTTTAATATTGATTTGTCCTTACCTTATACTGTTCTTGGTCAACACTTTATTAATTTATTATCTTCATTTTCTTTTAAATCTCTCATTGATAAACCAACTAGGATTACCAATGTAACACACACTATAATTGATAATATTTTCTCAAACGTAATAGACAATGAACAGAATGGAGTAATATACTATGATATATCAGACCATTTACCTATATTCACTATATGTCCGAATAATAAACACGTATTAAAAACTCCCAATAAAGAACATTTAACACGACGTAAGGAAACACATTGTAATGTAGAATCCTTAAAGAGAGATTTGAGTCAAGAAAATTGGAATGACATTTATTTTGAAAGAGATGTGAATAGTTCTTATGAAAAATTCATAAATAAACTTCTTTGTCTTTATGATAAAAATATACCCCTCACAAGAATTAAATTAAGTAAAAAGAGAAATAAACAACCATGGATTACTCAAGGTATAATCAAATCAATATCTACTCGAACTCGCTTATATAAAATATCATTGCGATTACCTACAAATGAAAATCAAAATAAATATAAAAAGTACCGTAATAATTTAACTTCAATTATTCGTTTATCACGCAAATTATATTATTCTAATAAAATTGAAAATAGTAAAGATAATAATAAATTATTATGGCAAACAATTAATGACATTTTAGGGAAGAAAAGAAGTACTCTAAATAATATTGAATTTAAAGATAATGGGCATCCCATTCAAGACCCAATTGATGTTGCTAATGCATTCAATAAATACTTTAATAATATCGGACCAGATTTAGCTTCTAAAATAATTAATAAAAAGGATGATTTTTTGATATATTTAAACGATAATGTTAATCAATCCTTATTTTTTAATCCAACAAATATTCATGAGATTTTAGAAATTGTACGTTCCTTAAAATGTAGTAAATCTAGCGGCTATGATGAATTAAGTGTATTTTTATTAAAACAAATAATTCACTTTATAGCTTCCCCGTTATTACACATTTTTAATTTATCTCTTTCTCAAGGAATTTTCCCCGACCCACTCAAAATTGCGAAAATAATTCCGATATATAAAAAAGATGATAAATCTAATATTGCAAACTATCGACCAATTTCTTTATTACCAAGCATTTCTAAAGTTTTAGAAAAAATAGCATATAAACGATTATATTCTTTCTTAAATATGAATAATTTATTGATTCCTAATCAATATGGATTCAGAAAGAATCATTCTACTGATTACGCCATTCTACAATTAAGTGATAAAATAATTGATTCCATTGCTAAAAAAGAACACACTGTAGGTGTTTTTATGGACTTATCGAAGGCATTCGATACTATGGACCATTGTATATTAATTCGTAAATTAAAAACATATGGAGTTCGAGGAACTGTACTTTCTTGGTTTGAAGATTATTTGCGTAATAGACAACAATATGTTATTTTTAAATCTAAAAAATCTAATATTTCCACTGTGAAGTGCGGAGTACCACAAGGCTCTATTTTAGGTCCCTTATTGTTTTTAATATATATGAATGATATTGTAAATGCATCACCACTCCTAACATACGTTTTGTTCGCAGATGATACTAACGTATTTTATTCACACACAGACTTAAACATTCTTATTACAACCCTCAATCTAGAATTAAATAAACTATCATCTTGGTTCAAATCCAATAAACTCTCTCTAAATATTAATAAAACAAATTGTATGTATTTTAAAAATATACACTCTAAATATGCACCTTATTTTAATATTGTAATAGATGATATGCCCATAATTGAAAAAGAAGTTACTACATTTTTAGGTGTAATGATTGATTCAAACTTAACTTGGAATAGTCATATTAATAACATTTGTATGTTAGTCTCGAGAGGCATAGGCATTCTATATAAATTAAAATATTGTCTTTCACAAAAGTCACTATTTATGCTTTATAATTCTCTCATTTTGTCACATATATCTTATTGTAACATTGTATGGGGGAATAGTAATAAGATGAAAATTATGTTAATTTATCGTCTTCAAAAGAAAGCACTCCGTATTTGTACACATTCATATTATATAGCCCATACTGATCCAATATTTTATGAACTAAAAACATTACAAATTGCTGATATTCACATTTTTCAAACTGCTATCTTTATGTATAAATTTTGGATAAATACTATACCATTAGCATTTCGAAATATTTGTGTGTACAATAGTAGTATACACTCATATCCTACACGACACTCATCCGACTTCCATTTAACTAACCCAAAAATTATTATGGCCTATAAATCAATAAGACACCATGGTCCAGACATTTGGAATGCTTTACCTGACAAAATTAAACACTCTGCATCTCTTTATTCATTTAAAGCTTCGATGAAAACATATTTAATATCCAAATATTCATAAACATAATCAGGGTCTAAAGTATTGTAATTGTTTCTTTATATTGACTAATTTTAAGATAACCAGTTCATAAACAAAAAATAATCAAACACTTATTGCACATGCACTCACCCACATGCACACACTTGCATTTTGTTTTGTCTTGTTTTTCTTTCTTTCTTCCCATTTTTTTTTCTTTCTTTTTTTTCAGATACTTTCTGAAAAATCACTTGTGCGTGACACTCTATTTTTATTATACTCCAATAACAGCGCCATGTACCCCATCCCCTCCTGGCTGCTATCGACTCAAGCATTCATGCTTATGATAGTTTGCCCCTGCATTTATTTTGATTATTTGCATTACATTCAACTGATTTAAGTTCTGAATTATATATATATATATATATGTATTTTCTTTTGATATCAAATGTCACATTTTATGTAAATCAATTATGTTATACACGTGTATTGTTATTTGAATATGTTGATTTTGATTTTTCTTTAATAAATGCAGAAAAACATCTGCTAAAAAAAAAAAAAAATTTAAATCCCTCGGATTGAACATTCCGTGATGTTCACTCCACCACCAGTTAACAACTGTATAATGTCCACTATTTCGTTAGATCATCGCAGTTTACGGTCTGTAATATCCTCAGACGTCATCGAGAGGAGAGTCAATTAAAGCTATGGGAATCTCCAGGACATCCACAATTGACCGCAAGGATAAATGATCGAAAATCGAGAATTGACGCCTTTCGCCAAACTTTACGTCAGAGATCGATCTAACGTGGTCACCGAGCAAGACAAACTACCAAGTGTCCACCCTAAACCATGCAACCGAGATTCACCAGACGTCCCTGGACTAGGGAGCCGAGATGAATGCCGCCTAAACACTAGTGATATGTCATCTTAGTGGGTACGAGCCATAACATCCTTGACCAAACAGATGGAAGACAAATGGTTCGTCGATTACGTGACGAGAAGCTCCAAGATTTCAGAATTCACAAAAAGACTTGAGGGTGTGACGACCTAACGGTGGTATGGCTCGTACCCATTAAGATGACATATCACGAGTGTCCAGGCGGTGATCTTCTGTGCTCCCTAGTCCAGGGACGTCCGGGTATGGTCCGGGTTGGTTGCATGGTATGGGGTGGACAATTGGTAGTTTGTCTCGCTCAGTGACCATTTTAAAGCGATCTCTGATCTACAGTTTGGCGGAAGGCGTTGATTCCATAGCGTTTTCTTCATAGACGGCAAAGGCTCCATTTTGGCATTTACGGTTTCTACGGCACATGTTAAGCAATTTGCGATCATTTATCCTGGTGGTCAATCATGGACGTCTTAAAGATTCCCGTAGCTTTAATTGACCCTCCTATCGATGACGTCTGAAGATTTTACACACCGTACACTGGGATGTTCCAACGAAATAGTGGATATAGCACAAGCATCGTTTGGCATGTAGCAAATTACACATAAATTACACATAAAGATGACTTGTTGGACATACGCTTTGGAGAGGAAAACGGGCCAATTACCAAAGGTTCTGCCTTTCAAAGCTTAAAACAAAAGGCTCAATTAATTAATGCAAATTCATGCAACCAGTTATTGTACATTGGTAGTTTGGAAACATTATAAAATCAAGAGAGAGAGATGCGAGATAAGAACAGAGGAGCGTCAGATCAGTGCGTTGCGTTGTGAACAAAAATGCGGCGTGACCGTAATCGTTAACACACTGCAGTTTAGTTCGAGCTAGGAGTAAAAATTCTTCTTGCTTCGACTTACGCGATGCAAATTTCATGTTTTGCTTTGAAAGTGTGCCGGGAATTTGATCGACTTAGGCGATAATTCGACTTACAAAAATCGACTTATGCAGAGGAATAACACACGCAAGTGTATGATGATAAATCAGGACTTTTTATAATCATCGACTTACGCGCTTATTCGATATATATATGCGACTTCGACTTACGCGGAGTTGACTGTATATATAAATGTAACCATGGTTAATATCAGGTAAAAGCAAGGAAGGGGGGGGGGGGGGGGCAAATATTTTGTATGGCCTATTTGTTTGTCCCATTTTAAACTTTGCAACAAACGTAAGTATTTTGTGGTACATGTACCTACCAACTATCCGTGATTCTCGGTATGCCCTCACACCTGTGCGTGTTATTTGGGTTCGGTCCTTGATCGTTTCGTCAAGACATGTGTAGTTCGCTAGCCTCCTCTCAAGGTCACTGGCTTTGCAGATGAAGGCACTACAATTATTGCACAGAAGTTTCCAGTCTGATGTTGGACTTCTCGCTGCTCTGGCTTCTTTCTCCGCTTCCTTCTGTTCCATCTGCTCCAAGTTCGAAATCTGGGAATTAGAAACAAATGTAACCATGGTTAATATATCAGGTAAAAGCAAGGAAGGGGGGGGGGCAAATATTTTGTATGGCCTATTTGTTTGTCCACTTTTAAACTTTGCAAGAAACGTAATGGAGATCAATGCCTCACTTGTTGCTTAGCAACCTCCTGAAGTCACTCCCTCCTAAATATTAACTTGAATCACATTCACAACTGCCGGAAAACATTGTAGCTTCAGTAACTAGACACTGACCATCATTCCAAAAATACTGGAGATCAGTAACTCACCCGTCACTTATTAGCAACCTCTCAAAGCCACTCCTCACTGCCCAAACTGTTAGCACTTGGATCACATCAACCACTGTCCTAAAATATGGCAGTTAGTAGCTTCAGTAGCTAGACACGACCATCATTCCAAGAACATTGAAGATCAGTGTCTCACTCGTCGCTTAGCAACCTCCTGAAGTCACCCCCCCCCCCCTCCCATCAGCAACATAAATCACATTCACCACTGTCCTAGAACATGGCAACCAATGACTTCAGTAACTAGATGCTGGCCTTCAATCCATGCCATGACTCACTTGTCGCTTAGCAACGCCCCCCCCCCCCCCCCCCCCGACGCCACTTCCCCTATTAGCAACTTGTATCACAATCAAAATTGTCCCAATTGTCTTAACCATAAATCCAGTATACCAATAGATCAGTGACTCACCTGTCGCTTAGCAACCTCCTGAAGCCACACCACCCTGTCCATACCGTTGGCAACTACAATCGCTTTGGCCATCTCTACCACCCTATCACGATTCTTGTACTCCCTGGATTCATTCAAAGATCCACTGAAAATAGAAATAAATGAAGAAAAAATACTGCTGAAAACTGCTAAATCTACTTAGAAATTGCCAGTGTATTAAAATGTGAGTAAGTAAGAATCGTAGCTTTCGATCCTGGCAGAATCTTTGTTGGGAAAATAATGACCTAGATAGAGAGATCTGAAAAAATAAATATTGAAAATAAATAACTAGATTAGCTCTCACCATCTTTACTTCCACCTTATATGTGATGAACGTTGACCGCATAAACTTATGATTTAATAAGATTTTAGAGATCATAAAAAAAATATTTGCATATTAGTTGTGAAATCACAACCCCAAAATATACATACATACATGTACCAAGTTTGATAGTAATCCATCAATCAGCTCTTGAGATAATGCAATTATATGAGTTATTTTTACATATATAATAAGCCGTGTGACCTGTGACCTCAAGACCCCCATATCTAATCAGTTCATTTGCTCTTCATGAGTTGCAAACATGTATCAAGTTTGGTGGTAATATATCAATCAATTTGCGAGATAACAATATCACTAGCTAAATTTCCATGATGAGACCTGTGATCTTTGACCTCATGCACATGGGCGTCAAAATGCGGGGGCCGGGGGGACATGTCCCCCACCCCCCCCCCCCCCCCCCCACTTTTGAAAGTGGAGGGGATTGTCCCCCCCACTTTTTTTCATAAGTGTATACATTATGTATGTTTGATCCATAGATTTCACTCTGCTGATATGTGAAATTTCTGTCTCAGATATGCACCAAATCGCACAATTTCAAGCCAAAAAGTGCAAAAGCTCCCTACTGTGGGAGGGGGACACCCCCTCCCACACCCTCCCCCGCTCGGTCGCTTCGCTCCCTCGCCAATGTCCCCCCCCCCCCACTTTCGAGAAGCTGTTGACGCCCTTGCTCATGCATGACCAAAAAATCGAATTGGTTCAATGGCTTTATGTACATGTACCAAGTTTGATGGAAATCCCACAATAATTGGATGAGATAACGCCATCACAAGCTATTCTTGTATATATAATGAGCCCTGTGACCTTCGAACACATTACCCCAAAACTACATTTATTATTTTTTTTTTTTTGTTATTTATTTTTTTTGGGGGGTGGGGGGCTCCTAAAGATACATACATGTTAGACTTTGATGGTAATCCAGCAATCGCTTCTTGAGTGCTGGGCATGGCCGAAAGCACTTCCAAACTTCCTGACTCAGGAAGAATCTTAGGAAGAATTTATATAATCTTAGCCCCTTGCCAATGGGAATCTGGCAGGCTAGGTCATGGGGGATTTCATAATCTCAGTGAATCGGTTAAGAGTCCATACCTCTCCACAATGAGATAGCACTTGGATTTCTGGGCTCTGGCTCTCCCCTTGGATTGCACCGTTCCAATCTCGTTGCTCACAAAGTTGTACCGGATGATGACATTGCAGGCGGGAATGTTGAGTCCCTCCTGGACGATATCCGTTGCCACAAGAAGGTTAGCACAACCTGCAGAAGATTTCAAAAGTAATGTAAAGGAAAGTATTAAAAATAAGGCAAAAAATTGACACTGTTTGGCAAGATCGGATGGGCGAAAGGCTTCTGAAAGTTTCAAGGATCGGTTTTGACAAAGATGTTTTGACAAAGATATTTACAAGCAAATACGAAAATGAAGAAAACAAAAGAAAATGTGACTTGAAAGAGGATTAAATGTGACACTTTCATTCCAATCATACATTATTTCATAACAGAATAATTATTGCCCCAAACTTTTTATTACCAGGCCGTATGACTACCGATATTTCACATCCCCAAATAAATTTGTCCTTTTAAACATTACCATATCATATATTCCAGCATAATTAGGTGAGACAGCCCCTAACAGGGTTCAGTTAGCCTCTGAAGAAAATTCTGCTAGGATCACAAAATGTAAGCCTCTATATTTTATTGCACAGGCATTATTTTAGTAGATACAAGTAGTTTTTAGGGTTTTATCATGCATGTGCTATAAGTTATTTGGTACATGATTTGTGAATCATACTTTTTGCAAATTTTGTGTATGCATCGCGCAACTTTTGAAAGAGGTCCGAGCAACATTTTAACCCTATATAGCCCGGGCTATTTTGAAAATGCATAGCCCGGGGAGGGGGGGGGGGGGGGTAACTTGGCCCCCCCTTAAGATCTCGGCTGCGAAGCGGCCGTTCGCCATGAAAATTTACATGCGTGTTTCGTGAAGTGTATAGAATACTATGGTAATTTTAATTTTTTGAAAAATGCATTAATTTGCATAATTATGGTAATTTATGCAAATAAGGTCATAAAATTCATATTTTTACCCATAAATCATATATTCTTCATAATTAAACATTGGTTTTGACAACATATGTTCTTTAGACCATTTGGAATAATAATACAACAAACAAATTTGGAAGAGCCAGGTTCTTCCTTATGTTCTTTATTGTTTTTATAATTTCTTATGTATTTCTTTGTTTTTTTAGCTTATGTATTTTATTGTTTTTGTTGTTTATTTTATTTCTAACGATAAATCAACTACTTTGAACCCCAAAACAAACTCCTAAAATGTAAACAAGACCAAATTATCAATGATATATCTCTTTTTATGAAAACTGATATTTCCATATGTTTTGTACACAAATCACGAAATTTAGCGATTTTCGGGCTGACATGCATAAACAAAAGGTCACGTGACTTCGTAACCCTAGGTCCGATTTTCGAAAATTTTATTTCAAAAGATGCGCAAGACCCAAAAGAAACTAGATGGATCTTCGACTGCGCGCAGTCGAAAATGATGCCTCCGCCATTACGCAATTTATTTATGTCAAGCCCAAATCAACAAGTACACAGAATTAATTCTGTCAACTCAATTTTGATGGTACTCTCTTCGACTGCGCGCAGTCGAAAATGACCCAGGTAGCAAGCCAACGTTGGACCAACGTTGGAATCTCGAAACTCGTTGGAAGTTGGATACCAACGTTGGACCAACGTTGGATTAACGTTGGATTCTCGCAACTCCTTGGAAGTTGAAATCTGGTTGGATACCAACGTTGGTCCAACGTTGGATTAGCGTTGGATTTTCGCAACTGCTAGGAAGTTGAAATCTGGTTGGATACCAACGTTGGTCCAACGTTGGATCAATGTTGGACATCCGCATACAAATATCACACTCTAAATGTTAGAATCAGGTTGGATGCCAACGTTAATGGTCCAACGTTGGAAATTTGCCAACTCGTTGGACGTTGGACAGACTTATTGGACCAACGTTGATCCAAGGTTGGTATTTTGTTTTCGCCAACGTTGGAGCAGCGTTGGTTGGGTGTACGCAAGCAACGTTGGTCCAACGTTGGACCAACGATGCCAAAAAAATTGGAAAACGTTGGTCCAACGATGGACCAACGTTTGTTTGCTACCTGGGCCCAGGTAGCAAGCCAACGTTGGACCAACGTTGGAATCTCGAAACTCGTTGGAAGTTGGATACCAACGTTGGATTAACGTTGGATTCTCGCAACTCCTTGGAAGTTGAAATCTGGTTGGATACCAACGTTGGTCCAACGTTGGATTAACGTTGGATTTTCGCAACTGCTAGGAAGTTGAAATCTGGTTGGATACCAACGTTGGTCCAACGTTGGATCAATGTTGGACATCCGCATACAAATATCACAATCTAAATGTTAGAATCAGGTTGGATGCCAACGTTGGAAATTTGCCAACTCGTTGAACGTTGGACAGACTTATTGGACCAACGTTGATCCAAGGTTGGTATTTTGTTTTCGCCAACGTTGGAGCAGCGTTGGTTGGGCGTACGCAAGCAACGTTGGTCCAACGTTGCCGGACAACGTTGGACCAACGTTGCCAAAAAAATTGGACAACGTTGGTCCAACGATGGACCAACGTTTGTTTGCTACCTGGGGATGCCTCCGCCATTACGCAATTTATTTATGTCAAGCCCAAATCAACAAGTACACAGAATTAATTCTGTCAACTCAATTTTGATGGTACTCTGTCTTTTAGATCTTGACGTATCACAATTATGAGCTATAAGTGACCTTGACCTTTGCCTTCATGACCCCAAAATCTAATGACTACAATTGTTCCTTATTATACATTCAGGTATCAAGTTGGATTGAAATCTGATATTCAGTTCTTGAGATTTCCAATCTCAAGCTACTTTTACATATAATGAGCCCTGTGACCTTTGACCTTTGACCTCATGACCCCCAAAATCTAATCAGTTCATTGGCTCTCCAAGGAACATACATGTACCACGTTTGGTCAGAATCTGTCAATCCCTTCTTGAGATAACGCGATCACGAGCTATTTTTGCATTTATAATGAGCTCTGTGACCTTTGACCTTTGACCTCATGACCCCAAAATCTAATCAGATCATTGGCCCCCCAAGATACATACATGTACCAAGTTTGGTCAGAATCAGTCAATCCGTTCTTGAGATAACGCGATCACGAGCTATTTTTGCATATATAATAAGCTCTGTGACCTTTGACCTTTGACCTCATGACCCCAAAATCTAATCAGATCATTGGCCCCCAAGATACATACATGACCCAAGTTTGGTGAAAATCCGTTAATCCGTTCTTGAGATAACGCGATCACGAGAACGGGACGTACGGACGTACGTATGTACGGACTGACAACCCGAAAACATAATGCCTCTGGCTACTTCGTTGCGGAGGCATAAAAAGTCATGAAATTTCTGCGCAAGATATTATCGCGTTAAAAATTTATCGCAAAAAATGTTGCGGGGGGGGGGGCCATTTTAGCCCCCCCCCCCCCCCCCGGGCTATATAGGGTTAAGGCAGAAATTATGAGTTCCCTGCAGTTTAATTGGGTTTGCGGAAAACTGATGACTGGATAACAGAGGTTGGACTTTACTCACCACCGCTGAAATGTGCCAAGGCAGCTTCTTGCTTGGCCTGACTTTGACCATCATCGACCTCCCTGCTCTGGCCCACTATCCGCACCACAGAGATCTTCGGAGTGAGTCCCGCTAGCTCTTCGTTGCTCTGGATGAACCTGTTAAGCGCTAAGGTGGCAAAGCGAGTTCTTGCGAGGACAATCCCTAAGGGGAGAAATAAGGGGAGTCAAAGAGTTCCAATTAGCATGTTTTAAACACAATAAAAAGCTCATAGGGCAACTGGAGAGATACCAAACATTGAGATCTGCTGCTTTAGTGAAAAGGTTTAAAACTGAACATTTGTAAATGACCATGTTTGATTTGTAGGTTGTAACTACAACCATTTTTGTTCGAGGTGAAAATAAATGTAACATTACCAAAATGTTCTAAAAGCATGCACAAACACAAGTCGGCCCTTTTATTACTGTGGTCCCAATGACAATACACCAACATGTTGGAATGTTGGAATCTGTTTGCAAGAAAAATAAACTTGCATTGCAATATCTATAGAAACTTGATAACTGATATTTTATGTGACAGCCTTTAATTTAACAATTTATTACAGCACTAGACAGTCTAAACTACGTTCAATAACTGTGTAACATAATAAGTTTCTGATTCATTGAAAAAATAGTATGATTTTAAGTTCTGAACCTTTCGACTCTGGAATCTGTCTGTAGACTTCCTTGATTTGCTGAATCAGTTGATTCAGCTTAGGGTTGCTCATAGGGTCGTCCTTCAATGCCAAATCCGTCAGCTCCGACAGGTACTTCTCGTAGATGAGACGGCAATGTCGGCCGGCTGGAATTAAATCCTCGCTTCCCTTCTTCTGCTTCTTGAATGTCTCAATGAATTCCACGACATCTACTGCTCTGAGGTCCTCATAGATCATCAGCGCCTGGTTCAGGCGAAAGAGGTACGTGGCGCAAATGTGGAGCTCTGGAAAGCGGACTTCTGCACCGGTGCGGATTTTGGCAATCCAGCTCTCGTAGTCCAGAGATCCAAGAGGTGGAGGGATAAAGTCTATGGCTACTTTCTCAATGTGTTTCGCCAGAACATGCAGCTGAATTTCACCCATGACGGTCTCCAGGATCTCGATGATCCGGGAACTTGTCCGTGTTGGGATCTTTGTCCGTGTAGAGATGATCTCATCTTCTTCTGGAGGTCTGTTCAAGTCCTTCAAATCATAAACATTTTGGGGCTTGGTCACCACCTTTACCCCAAAGCAATCCAGATTGGCACAGAGCACAACTAGGTGACCATGCGCATCATCAGACGTCCCCGTTCCAATGGAAGCTGTCAAACCTTGAATCAAACAGAAGAAAACAAAAATACAATCAAACTTTGACATTTACCACATAATCAAATATATCCCAGTGATATTTTAAAATTTGGGTCGGTTGTACATGCATGTATTGTGTACCCTAAAAGATTTGCAAAATTTAGAACATCAATAATATACCTAATAAACATTGTATCTCAACACTAAAAATGATTGGCTTCAAGTACCTACGCGAAGAATATTACAATGTTGAAAATTATAAATAATAATGAGAACTATGGGCTTAAATATTATTATCATATAAGTTAGAAGTCCCATGTGCTACAGAGATCCAACTTAACAAGCAGTTAGAAAACCCAACTCAGGATCGATACTAAATGCTAAGTTTCAGACCAAAATACAGCTCTGTTTTAATTACCGTAAATCTCCGAGTATAAGACGCACTTTTTCCGTCGGAAAAATTTCAAAGTGGGGGGAGCGTCTTATACACAGGTACAGCAAAACAAAACAAAAGCAAAAGAAATGTAAAAAAGATTTTTTTTTTTGGGGGGGGGGGACACCCTGTAGTCATGTTGAATGTGTATAATACATGGTTTAGGACATTACAAAACTCGCTGTTAGTGGTAGCATTCAGCGATATATATCTTTGTCTCACACAAAAAATATTGGTTACAGTTGTAAAAATTGCAAGTTTATTGAGCAGTAATACTGCTGCTAATGAATATTCATACATTCGTGAGCAGCAGTACTAATTAAATATGCAATTTTCTAACCAGTGGTTATAAATTTTGCTCACAATTCAAAATATTTGTTAGTAAATTTAGAAAATTGCATTATATTTAGCGAGTATTGGTGCTCATGAATATTCATGATTATGAATAATATGAATATTTATGAGCACCAGTGTTACTGCTCAATAAATGTGCAATTTGTGTAGTAACCACTATTTTTATGTGAGAAAATGATGTTGATGAATGCTATTCAACATTAAGCTATTGTCATGCCCTAGACCAGTGGTATAAGCATTCCAACAGCACTTCAGGGTCTTAAAAAAAATACAGGGTGTCCAAAAAAAAAAAAGTTTTTTGTTTTTTTGTTTTGCTGTCAAAGTTGGGGGTACGTCACAAGAGGGGCAGAACAAGTGTTAGCAGACGATGTCTAAAAAGGACAAAATGAGTGCACTTCTGCCATGTACATTTGCAATGAGACATTGTCTGCTAACACTTGTTCTGCCCCTTTTGTGACGTCACTAAAACAGAGCAGGTATTTTTTATCTGAAGAGCATTTAGTATCGATCCTGAGATGGGTTTTGTAATTCGTGGTTTACTTGGATCTCTGGCACATATGGGACTTATAACTAACATAATATAATATTTAAGCCGCTAGCTCTCTAGTGATGTACAATTCAAAGAATGTAATTTTCTTCGCGTAGCTACTTTAAATAAAGGGTGAGTTAGGAAAAGGAGTTTCAATGCCCATACCCCCATGGATATAATGATAAAAAAATAGAAAAAGACAGATTGCGATTTCTTATCTAAGCAGCCCGACAATGGGAAATCTCCCTTTCTACTCTCAATGTGGGTTGACCCTGCAGGGTTTTACTGCACAAACAGAAATATAACGATCACTTACCAAGTACTTGAGGGAGTCCTCTAGTTGGACGTCCAATGGGCCATGATGACATCTCTTCAGCATAAAGCGCTTTCTTTTCCCTCAGGTACTGCTTCATGATCTCATTGTAAGGGTGGTTGAGGGTTGTGTGGTGGCATTCATCAAATACCAGCATAGATGCATCAGACATCTTAAACTGCTTCTGGGCAATTGCATTTACAAGGACCTGTGCTGTGATCATCAAGATTCTAATGTTGCC
>JBAMJV010013641.1:0-42316 GCA_037951105.1 Echinarachnius parma | reverse complement strand
GAAAACGGGAGGAAAACATATGATGTGCCCCCCCCCCCCCCCCAACAAAAAAATAAAATAATGCGTGTGCCCCCAATCAGTCCAACCGCACTATGCCACTGCATATTATCAGCTAGCTAGGTCAGTCGATTGGACCAAGATTGGACTGCATGGGGCCTATTTGTATTAACTCCTTGCTTAAAGGGACTTAGTAACATTGTCCAAATCCTCAAAATAAAATTTTAATTCTAGCGGTTCCATCATACCTTGTTGTATTCGTATTAACAATAAAATCATGGGGCCGGTTTCGGTTTTTCAAATTTCCCTTTCGTTACAAAGATATGTACGATTGAAGTATTCAGATAAGAAAAACTCCCCCGGAGTTTTTCTTACCGTGTACAAAGTGAGTGCAGTGAGTCGGTGAATATCACTTTGCATTTTCGCTCATTACTTGGCCATGCAATGTCCATTTGACTTGAAATGTTCACACAATACCCTGTGGACATATGAGATAACAACAATATACATTGCATCAACCCTTCATCACTTTTTGCACATGTCAACACAGTTACTAGATCCCTTTAAAGATCAATGCAGACAGTGCATACAGTGGATTCTTCTCGCCATTGGGGGGGGGGGGGGCGGGGGGGGGGGGGGGGGGAGTTCTTCACTTATTTTCGACCATCTTCGGTGACGGGAGCAAAGCAACCAACCCAACAGCGTGCAATGCCAAGGGGTTTGGGGTAGGGGGTGGGGGTAAGGGGCACGAACAAACTTTCTGATTTTAATAGCTGTTTCGGAGATAATTGATAATCCGTGATTAATAAGTGCACGTAATGCAAGCACCCCGATGGAACTCTGAATGGAATCAGTCAAGCCGGGATAGCCACATTGGGAATCTCAGTAGGGGTTCAGGGGCAGCTATAGCCCCCGGAAGCTTTGGGATTTTTAAAATCCAGAACTAAGATGTTGTCCCTATGTAAATAGGAAAAACAGTTAGCTTACATTATTATACATAATATTTACAATATTCTGATATATTTGACGTTATTTAGAAGATCAAAATACAATATATTTTAAAAATTATTTAAAGGGATAGAGTTTTGGTATAAAGGGCGCTACACAAAATATTTGTTGTGAGATAATGAAAAAAATGAGTGTCAAATTCAAAAGAGCATAAAATTTTAATGACAGAATAAACTTTATTCGATCAAAATCGGTTCAGAAATGGCTAAAATATCCATAAACATAGCCATTTGTAATAAATGTGGGGCCCCACATTTATTTGATAATTTTGAAATTTGGTGTCAACAATACAAACGTCGAAGCCGAGACTGCGATCCTTCAAAAAATATATACATGGATAGTTAAAAATCCGAACACTTCAATCGTAAATATCTTTTCAACGAAATGGAAATTTGAAAAATCAAAACCGGTTCCATGCTTATATTGGTAATACAATCACAATGAGAATCAAAAGTTAGTTTGGAGGATTTTGACAATGTCACTACATACAAGTTGCGTTAGTTAAAATTAATAATAATGTATGCACAATGTAAAGGAACTATATTTTTTCTTGTAACTCTAGATTTCGGAAATATATGACTAATTCTATGATCAAGTTAAAAATATCTATAAAAAAGTGTCAAGGAAAGACACCATCCCACGAGTTTCAATTGTGTTTTTCACTTTTGATGAAAATTATTTGAATACATGAAAATATATGACGTTCTGGCAATAAAAGTAATATCTCTTTATATAATGTAATATTATCGCAATAGCAACATTTGTTATTAAAACATTTAAATGTTATATACTGTATATACCTACTAGACTGAGGTCCATTTTGTATGGCTAATATGCTTGTTTGTTCAACGAGCGTGGTTTCATTGAGTATTTGACTTCGACTTTTAACCCTAATAAGGCCGGGGGGCCATCATGCCCCCCCCCCCCCCCCTCCGCGATTTTGTGTATTGCTCCGGAACGCGTAAAGATGACGCCCCGCTGCTTATTGGCTTTTTCTTGTGGGTCTGCGCATCTTTTAAAACAAATTTTTGAAAATCGGACCTACCGTTACGAAGTCACGTCACCTTTTGTCTATGCATGTCAGCCCGAAAATTGCTCAATTCGTGATTTGTGTACAAAACATATGGAAATATCAGCTTTCGTAAAAAGAGATATATCATTTGTTATTTGGTCTTGTTTGCATTTTAGGTGTTTGTTTTGGGGTTCAAAATAGTTGAATTATAGTAAGAAATAAAATAAACAACAAAAACAATAAAATACATAAGTAAAAAAAAATACATAAGAAATTATAAAAACAATAGAAAACATAAGGAAGAATCTGGCTCTTCCAAATTTGTTTGTTGTATTATTATTCCAAGTGGTCTAAAGAATATATGTAGTGAAAACCAATGTTTGATTATGAAGAATATATGATCGTTTTATGGGTAATATGAATTGTATGACCTTATTTGCATAAATTACCGTAAATATGCAAATGAATGAATTAAAAAAAATTAAAATTACCATAGTATTCTATACACTTCACTAAACATGCGTATATACTATAGATCTGAAAGCTTATAAATACTTCTAGGATCAGTGCACTGACACGAAACACATTACATAACTTCGCGTACTATAGATATCGGTAATCAGACAATACTCTCGAGAATAGCCGGTTTTTCAAGAGATACTCATAAAGTATCAAATAACACGGCTACTCTGTGGACATACACGGAGCATAATTTCAAAGAAACGGAAGAGTGCCCGGGAAGAGTGATATAATATATATACATTACATTCAAAGTCAATTTCTACTAGCAATGGGCCAATTATGCTATAATTAGAAGATCACATTTTAAATTTCGGGTAATATCATCTCTTTACATTTAGGAGGCAGGCCGGATATGTGGTGAAGTTCATGTGGCTTTGTCAGTTGAAATGGGGGGCCCGGGGGCACGGGGACACTTGACGCCCCCCTCCTCCCCAAATAATTTGCAAAAACAATAAGGGGCAAATCTCTGCATGTATAACAAAATAACAGAATACACAGGATGTGCCACCCCCCCTCCCCCCCCTCCAATTGGTCCTCCCCCGGGAAGAAATTCGGCTTATTTAATGGCAATGTTAAAAATGTATTCATGTAGACCATAATCCATCAATTCTGATTCATCTTTTTTATGTAGAATGTCACCAATAAACAATATCGCATTAGCGAATTGGCTAATGAAAACTGAATCGCAATTTACTATTGTTTTGTGAGAACGGTGTGTCCAAGTATGAATTTGTAGAAATCTGCATCGCAATTTTCAAATCGATTTTCAAATCGCACCTTTTTTTATTACATGAAGAGCCTTGTGGTGGCATTCTGTAATTTGATCTTAAAGTTGCTCCTAGGAGATCCAGGGGTGTCGATCCGTTTTTATGATTGGGGGGGCGAAATTTGAAAATTTTTCCAGAGTGACTACTGAGAGAGCTAAAACTAAAAGCCCCACATTGGCATTCCCGGAAGTTTTATTATGCGCTCATTGAAAGTGTCTTGATGGCTCGAAGACCTGACTTTGGGGGGCACCCACATTTGGGGACAATAATGGGGGTCCAGGGGGCGGAGCCCCCGGAAGCTTTTAGATTTCAGACATTTGCTCCTAGCATGGGTGTTAAAATTGTATAAAATAGTGAACCTACTCATAACGTATTTTTAAAGGAGCCTTGCATAAGATGGATCCACGTGATCCTGTATACTATAGAGCCATCGATATAGTCTAGGGCAATTGGGCTCCCATGAAACTAAGCAAGGGCGTGAAACTAAGCAAGGGCGTCAACAATTTCTCAAAAGTGTAGGGGAGACATTGCGAGGAAGCGAAGCGACCGACCGGGGGAGGGTGTGGGAGGGGGTGTCCCCCTCCCACAGTAGGGAGCTTTTGTATTTTTGGGCGTGAAATTGTGCGATTTGGTGCACACCTGAGACAGAAATTTCACGTAATATGAAGTATATAGGTATGGAACCAAACATACATAATGACAAAGGGAGGGGGACAATCTGCTCCTTTTTTCAAATGTGGGGGGACATGATATTCCAATTTGATTTTCGTTCAGCGCATATGTACCGAGATTATTTTATTTTCTGTGACGGTGTGCTATCTATAGAAGAGGGTTTAATAAACTTCG
The DNA here is from genome assembly GCA_037951105.1 of Echinarachnius parma. Lineage (NCBI taxonomy): Eukaryota > Metazoa > Echinodermata > Echinoidea > Clypeasteroida > Echinarachniidae > Echinarachnius > Echinarachnius parma. The sequence continues at coordinate 38,164 of JBAMJV010013641.1, read as the reverse complement.
TTTGAGGTGTGCGTTTGAGAAATTACGCTGCCCAACACATTTCAAAAGGTGAGTTACCGCAACCCAAATGAAACTTGCAATATGAGAAACTGTATGCGCGCGAAGCGCGCGGCAAAAAAGAGATTTACAGTCCTTTTCAAACTTAAAAAACGGCTATTTTGAAGATTAATTATTGATAAATGTGTCTTTCCCCTGTTTGGCATTATATCACTCGATTTTTTTCTTCCTCATTTTCGGAATTATTGGGGGGGGGGGGGGGGGGGGGGGCGAAATGATATGTTCGCCCCCCCAATATTTTCATTGGGGGGGCGACCGCCCCCCCCTGCCCCCCCAGGATCGACACCCCTGAGGAGATCGACCTCAACCTCAATGGGGATCAATTAAAGTAAGCAGTGGCATCATCATTCCATCATTCATCAGCAAGCGCCGTTACTATGCGCCGTTGCTATGAAGTCTACTAGCACGCGCATTTTTCACAAACATTAAATAAAGCGTGCCAAATTTAGACAGGCGGTGAATAGAAAACACAAGCCAAAAGATCAAGAAAAGGGGGGACAACATATACCGGTATCCATCAATAACTCAGACATAAATTGTGATTTAATTTCCGTGAAGATTCACCGCTCTTCATCTCGCATCATGTATGGCATCAGTCGTGGCGCTGCCTCCAGGGCACTGCAGGTGGTCAGAACAAGAGCTAGTGGTGTCCAAGTTGGCAAATACCAGAGGCTTGGCTTTCAACAGCACAGGCGCAACGCTTGTGATTTAAGCACCGTGAGTAATGCATTATAATTTATAACATTATTTTCTAATAGTTTGTATTGATTAATTATTAATTACATTTATCAACTATGTGTAAATTTATCTAAATTACACTTTACCGCCCCGGCCACGAGCACAATTTCATATAGACACCCCCCCCCCCCCCCCCCCCCCTAAGTGACTGATAAAAATACTGCCAGTTATGTCTTCTATTTTACCTGAAACTTGGGTCTAGTTACCCAACCAAAGACATCATTGCCCCCATCAAACTATTCATATTCACCTTCACATTCTACTGACACATTTGTTTATTTTTGTTTTATCTCGCACCCCCGCCCCCCCCCCCCCCCCCCCCTGGTTATTTTTTTACAGGTCTGTGATAAAGGAGACACACAAATCTTATTAATGGAGATGTCTTTAAAAATAGCCTTTTCTTCCTTCCTACTTGATTGTAGTTGCCAAACATTCTACATGTAGTCTCCTCTAAACAAATATTAAAAGAAAAAAAAAGAAAACAAGACATTTTTGTACAATCCCAAGGATCTCATTATAACGAGGTTCAACTGTATTTCCATATTTATTTGCTCTGGTTAATCTTGGTCATTCTTTTCACTGTTTTTTCTTCTTCTTCAAACCCTTATATAACAAAATATGTTTACACTACCAAGAACCCTTTTGTTAATAACATATCTTAATTGTATATCCATATTAATTCACCCATTTTTATCTCAGATTTCTTTCTCTTTGTGACTTGTCCACAGATGCTGAAGGGAAAGACGCCCTGTACGATGATTGACAAAGTGTTTGCATTCTCCTCTATCCTCCTCGAAAGCATGGTGCCATGGGGTTACTTCCTCTCCCAAGTACCCATATTTTTACCCTGATATTTTTACCATCCCAAGAACCACATTATAACAAGTCTCCACTGTATGTGCCCAATTAATTCATCCTGTCTAATCTCAACTTTCTTTCTCTTCACTTGACCACAGATGCTGGTGGCGAAGACGCCCTGTACGTTGATTGAGAAAGTGTTTGCTTTTTCCTCCATCTTCCTTGGCTGCATGGTCCCCTGGGGATACTTCCTCTCCCAAGTACCTGCCTACCAGATGAGGGACGGAGACGCAGGCGAGGTTGACTAGGAGGACGATGACCACGGCACAGGACCATGATGATGACGATGACCATGGAATAGGAACACGATAATAAGGAGACTTAACAATCAAGGGCAAACATTTGAGAATTTTCATCATGAACCTACCAAATAATGGATTCTACTGATTTCTACAACACACTATTTATTATCTTGAAACATCTCATTGTAAATAACCATCTACCAATCATGTAAATAAAATAGGATACACAAAAGTCAGATTCTCTGTATTGTTTTGTTTTAATTCTTTTAGTACATGTATGTCTATAATATTGATAATCATATCACCAAGTATGGTATGCTAACATTGCAGTCCATTGATGCAATGGCTAATTGGAAATATTACTGAACATAACATACATCCCTCTATATGTTTCAAAAATTCATTTCACCATTAACCACTTGAAAACAATTATATTGAGAGCATTTTTTGTAACATTCTCCTAATTGCGATATAAATGTCACCTATTGCCTCCATACATGTAAACATCCTTCAGGGGAAAATCTTTTAAATTCCACAATTATCTGGTAAGATGCTCAAACTGAATTTTGTTTTAAGATGAAGGATGATCTTTCACATGTACACATATATCTAATATGACACAATTGAAATGCATACAAACAACCTCTCAAGAACTGGAAATCTTCTTGTAATGTAAGTTTTCAAACTAGCCAGACATACTAGTAATTAGACATAAATCCATACCATTATACAAAATAGATAAACATTTGAAAAGAACTCAATTAATCAAAATATCCCCCCCCCCCTTCACCATGCAATACTTTCAAATTCCACACAATTATGTTACAGGAAATATTCATGACATTTGGCCTTATCATAATCGTTTCATATATTGCACTGTCAGCCCATTATTTCTTCGCCCCTTAAGGTTGGAATTCACAAAGGAGGTTTGTGTAAACCAGGGTTGAAACCATGGGGGTGTATTCTGAAAATTGTCTTTTCTCAAAAACTGTATTATCTTAGGCTTATGACAAAATATGTATTCTGAAAACTCTCATAACTTTTGTATTACCTCTATCAGCTGGCGTGCCTTGCCACGCAATTGATAAGATAAGCGCGTTTGTGCAAGCAGAGGTGTCTTATTTTGTCAAAAATATGTATTCTGAAAACTCTTCTTTTATCTCATCATAAATTTATCACAAATTTTACTCATATGCTAAGACAGCTATGGGGCTGTATTTTCTTTTTGTTATCTTGTTTACAAATATTTAAAGATATTTATAAGAGCTCCCCATGTTTGTTGTGTGCGTGAGTGTGTGTATGTGAGAAAAAGTAAGAAAATGAGAGTGAAGGGGAGAAAATTCCATTGAAAATCTAACCATATGAAAATCCTATCCTTACAAAAATACTCTTTGACCCCAAAAAATTAATTTCTTGAACGTTGATTGAAAATCTCATTTGTGCACGAAGCTAGTTAGATGCGCGCATTTAAAGAAAATGCGACGAATACGCAATTTATCTCACTTTGATTGGCTGAGGGGGCACATTAACATTTTGTAACAACAATTTTGATTGGTTAAGTCGGCAATAATGGGCGTGGTCAGGGAAAGAAAAGATACCCTTAAGACAATTGTCAGAATACCGATTTATGACAATTTTAGCTGTGTATTATCCTATTGACTTTGACAAAAGATACAAAAGATAAGACAATTTTCAGAATACACCCAATGGTCTACATCTATAATGGAGTGCCATTTGTAAACTGATGGAAAAAGAATGTACACTCCTTACTTGTTAACAATGTTGTTGCTACACATTGGCAACAGTCACCAAATAAATGTCAGTCTTCTCAGATAGTGAAATTTGCTGGCTAGCAAGCATTATATCCCTCATAAGATCGTTTTACCATTGTATTAATTTGACAAATGATAGTTTTGGACAACACGCGCAATCCTCGCGCAATCACTTGACCGGGTTGTTAGCAAAAAATTAACACTAAAAGTTTGTTACGCGTTCGTCCCATAGATCATGTGTTTAAGCAAAATGCACACGCGATCAAATTTGTGCAGTGCTCTATGGCGCACACGTTCTAGTCACGTGATTGCCATTGCTGGTAAAAACTAACACCCTAGGAAGAAGAACGCCAAGACAGCCAATAAGCACATCCGTGGGAGCGTTAGCACGCATTCATTGCGTATGTGCGCAACTGCCAGCGCGTTGGTGCGCACTCGGTTTTGCGTCTTTGTGATTGTATGCGCAAAATAACAATGACTTTAAGCGTATTAGATGCGCCCAGGTTCTGGAGGTTCATCTGGCTTCATTAATGTCGATTGATTTTTATATCAAAATTTACAAGCGATTTTATGAAATATTCAAGAGATTTTCACTTATTTTGCTATAAGCTGAACACAATCACTGATATTGATGAGTGATATAAAACAACTAACGAATGTGCTTGATTGTGATAGGCAATCTATTACCTTGGTGGGCTCAAAATGACTATTACCCTCAGCTACGCTTCGGGTAATAATCATTTTGAGCCCACCTCGGTAATAGATTTGACTATCACAAGAAGCCCATTCGTTAGTTGTATACTAACGGTCATATTGTAAGAAATTTGCATTGCTTTCACTTGTCTACAAGCAGCACTTCATAGATGTAGACCATATGGTTTATGTAAACCTCCTTTTTGAATTCCAGCCAAAATGTTTGTCTGCAAAACACAACTTCAGCTCAAAGCTAAATTTTATGTGGATGTATGTTTGTTTATTGTGCTGCAGAATGAGTTGAGTATATTTTATGTAAAATAAATTATGAACTAATATTTTTCCTTTTTTTTTTAGAGCGAACACTCTTTCACATTTTACCATGGATTATGACGTAGATGCAATTTCATTTAAATTAACAAATGTTAATCTTAGGAAGCGAACTAATCTCATCATAATCATACCCTTTGTATAAATATCATGACGACAACTTTATTCATTGATGTTAATAATAAATACAAATGCTTTATATCTACATTTAATAAAAACACATAAGACAGTGCAGATACGATACAATACACAAACAATATATTCCTCAATATCTTTTACAAAACAGAAATGTATTAATAGTCTTTACTTCTATCTACTTCATGAAAATCTTAAGAACCCTACTGACAATACAGCATCAGGCTTATTTGTATGTTGTTAATGTTGCTGATACATAATGAGTTTTGGTAATAAATAATCAATTATACATATTTAAAATTGAATTGCTTGTAGAATTAAAAGTTTCGAATTTGAACAAAACATATATAAATGCAATCCTGATTTAGTAGGTGTTTCTAAAATTTGAGAATATTGCATCTATTCTTGTTATTTCTTGGTCAAATTTACCAATTTCCAGAAATTTTGAGTTAAATGCTGCATCATGGCATAGTTGATTTAATCTAGAAATCAATGCTGATTTTACATTCACTTTGTAAAGAACAATAATATGGCCTCTGAAGTCTGAACTAATATATAAAATATATATATATATACAAATTATGCATTAATGATTTTCAAATATAATCATGTACAAAAAATATCTTTACATATTTTTTTATATAGGATGATATCACCATTACTGTCAATAAAAATAATATGCTCTTTTATATTTTTACATATCATTTTGCTGGAATAACTTGGAAAGAAAAGGATTATCAAACATGTAGGTGACACATTTTCTTACAACAGGTTCATTGCTTGGTTTGATTGAGATAAGGAAGTTACATAATTTATTAGCAAGATGAAAGATGATATATCCATTTCCTTTCCCTTCTTTGGTGGTAATTGCTGATACTGTAAGATGGAAAAGGTGTGGATCACATAGTGTTAACATCGTGCATGCCAATTCATTTTTGCAGCTCCAATACTAGCAAACTGTTGGTCCAATGCAGGAACGTGTGCTGCCTTTCATAGTATGACACTGCTTAATGAAATTGTGCTGGACCTTATGTGATATGACAGTTTGCTTGTAACCATTATCATCCTTGAAGCTTCCATCATAATCAGAATCATAACCAGAATTTGTTTTAAGGGTCTCATATAGAACATCACTGCCACCTGATTGGTTGAAAGTGGAGGCATTTATTTTAATATACCCACAAAAAATTAAATACCCCGTAAAATTGTGATATAACACTTGGTCATCTTTGGCCTATAATTTCAATATGCCCCTCATATTCAATAAAGTGTATAAGATAATATGTTGTTGGTGTTATTGTTGTAGTCTTAATTTTCACCAGCAATTTGTCACCATCCTCACCATTCATATTCCCACCTCCTCCTCATCCCATTGACTAGTAGACTATGCATTATATAAATAATTTCAATATGGTCCTCATAATAGTCAACATCTTTAGAACATACTAGTTTGTCCTTGTTGTAGTTCTAATTGTCATCAGCAACTGTGATCATCCTCATCCCCATTCTCCTCCTCCTCATCATCATGTTACCTAAGAGACAATGCATCCACTGCTGCTGCAGGATTCACCAGCAACTGTCACCATCCCCATCCTCATCATTGTCTTCCTCCTCCTCCTCCTCATCATCATCCTCTTCCATCTCCTCACCCCGTTGCCTAAGAGACGATGCATCCACTGCTGTTGCTGGATTCCTTGTCAGTCTGGTTGACTGGGACCTCCTTCACTGGCTTTGGGGCTTCGTCCTTCTCCCTCGTACTCTGAATGAAGAGAAACCAAACGAAGAACAAGTGAGAAGGAAGTCATAGGGAATGGAATTTCATATCAGTTGGTAAAGTAATGATAATAGATACTTATAATAATGCTTTATTTACTATTTGATTTTGGTAAAACATGCATTCTCCGTACACTACAACCAAAGTTTGGGGGACGTGTCCTGAATGTGTTAACTGCAGAGTATAGAGCTGATATTATGATTTTCATATGAATAAAATATAAGTACCTTCTCCTGATCTGGCTTTGCAATCTTGAAGCCATTGTAGCTGTCAGGCGTCCAGTCCTCACACCTGCTGGGCATCTCAAACTCCACAGGGGCGGCCAGGCCATAGGTAGCTTTGGATGGTAGCTCTGGGATCACTTCTGGCACCTTTTGATGGTAGCTACATGCAGAAAAATTAACATATATTAACATTTTTAAAAACTTTCTCACTAAACATTTTGTTTTTCTTCTTATATGCAATGGCCATCTCAAACTCCGCAGGGGGCAGCCAGGCCATATTTTAAATACAACTTTGTGATAAACAATCAGATACATTTGTATTGGTTATCACAAAGTTGTATTTAACTTTTGAAGATCATGTTGTACATTTAATGACAGAACCATATATATGTATACAACGCCACTGCACGATACGATCTAGGCATGATCAAATACTCATTTACCAATGTGTACAGTCATGCATACAACACTCCAGTGGAAGCTTGCAGCCATGTACCTGGTAGTTAATGAGTTAAATGAAAGAAGCAGTAACTCACATGAAGCCGTTTTCTCTCTCCACCTTCTCTAGAGTCCTCCTGACCTGGGGGCCCAGCCGTCTGAAGAACGCATGCTCGTGTGGCTTGGCACTCCGCCCCGGTCCCTTGGTGGAAGTGTAGGATCGCCCAAGCTCCTCAGCTTTCTCAAATTCTGCCAAGAAAAATAAATAATGATAAATACTGCTGAAAACTGCTAATCTACTTAAAAATTGGCTTTGTAATAAATACAATGAGAGTTAATGGGGGCCTGAGCTTTTTGATCATTGGCAGATCTTTGAGATTTTGATACAGTTAAAAACTGAAGAACCATATTGATTCTCTAGCAAAATTAAAAGAAGATTATTGATTAGCATCCCAAGAATTATTCATACAAAAGCAAAGGTCCTTTATTGCATTTTCTCCTTGTCTGCAAAAAAAAAACTACTTACATAAAACTAAAAAGTGTAGCTTATATTATAACCCCATTGCTTTTTAAACATTTATTTATTCTATCTTAAAATTCATGTGGCACAGGAGTGATTGGTATGGAAAAATGTTCACGGATTGCCAATATTTCAATTATTTGACAAATAATTTGATAAATAACTGTAAATGCAGTAGTCAATGTGACGCTGAAGGAAATAAGGCACTGTAAGTTGCCATTCTTTTCATTATAATGATCACTCATGAAACCATTCATATAGAAATAACATTAATTTTTTTAAAAGGAGTGCACATTCTTGAGTGCAAATTATTTGTCAGGAACTCAATGTGTGCAAGTTGACTGATACTCACGTGAGTGGCACTCCTTGAGGGATCTGACCGCCTCTCCACACTTGTCTTGGGCAAGGAGTGTTTGGCCATTATAACAGTGCGCCTGCAATCAAAAACACTGGTTGATCAATAATAGAATTGAAACTGGGGAAGGAAATTACTGTGTAAGTACCATTTGCATAAAGATAGAGTAGAACATGAATCATTAGTTCAGAGCTTGGTATCATGCAAGTTTGAAAGAGAACATAGATATATAATTTGAGTTTTACTTTATTACTTCAGTTTGTGTAGTTGTTTTGAAATAAACCAGGAAGCACTACAATGAAGAAAATTCACATATTGCAATTTTGCTTTCAATTTGGAATTACACCTTCTCTATGTTCATTTGTGAATTTTCACAACTAAAACTTGAAACATAAATTTGGGTAAAAGGAGAAGAGAGGAGTTGTCAATATGAGATGCAAATAATGGATTTATTTTGTCTTGATATTGACAACGGGGAGGGGGTTGTTATGAGAAGATAACAAGGCAAATTTACTTAAGTGACTCACATATGACAGGTAGAAGGTGGCCTTGAGTTGGAGGTATTTACGCCACTTCTGGACTACGGGCTCTTCAACAGCCTTCAGGGAATTGTCTGCCAGCTTGAACTGCTTCCCCGTCTCAAAAGCCAGTGAGGCAATCAGGTTAGAGGAGTGCTTCATCTCTATCGCCCTGGCAACCGTTACTGGGATAAAAGAAAGAACAAGAAGAAAGGATAATCTATTACTTGTATCATCTCAGTCGCTCCTCAAAGGCCTACAGGGAATTGTCTGCCAGATTTTAACATGTATAGGGCAAGGAATAAGAGTGCTTCATCTGTATCACCCTGGAAACCCTCACCATCACAAGGATAATAGCAACATCACCTTTTAAATTGCCTCAAAGCGTGAGTACAGCTACAATTTTGAAGACAAATATTCATGGCTTGAAATATTGACTAAATTACAGAACCTGTCTTTAGAGGTCACCTGTCTACAGAGGCCACTTTTCTTCTTTCCCTTATAATATGGTCACTATACACAAGTTTGACTGTATGAAAGAACCAGTCTACAGTGACCATTTGTGTCCCTGAGATGGCCACTGCACAGAGGTTGGACTGTATTATAGAACCTGTTTATAGAGGTCACCTGTCAGCTACTTTTCTTGTTTTCCTTAGAAGGTCGCTACACACAAGTTTGACTGGATTACAGAAACTGTTCATAGAGGTCACCTGTTTACAGTGGCCACTCGTTTCCCTTAGATGGTCACTGCACACATGTTTGACTGTATTACTGTGGCAACCTTTCTTGTTTACCTTAGAAGGTCGCTATATACAGATTGGACTGTAGTGTATTGTAAAGTTCTCACCTTCTTGTGCCTCTGCTGTGCTCTGTTGAATGTACGCCTTGAGAATGTTGGGGTCTAAGTCTCCACCATCCCCGTCTCGCTCAAACAACTTTACTGTTAATCTTTCCTGTAGAAAGTGCAAACAGAAAAAGAAAGGGTCAATTCTAACTTTTTTACTCTAGCACTATTAAAGGAGGGGGAAAATCCCGGCTTTGATTCAGGTTTATAGCTTTAAATATGTGCCTTTATTGATATACCACACTCTTTTTTTCAAAGAAATCCTTAAGTTGGGAAAAAAAGGTAAATTTCATGCAACTTTTTTGCTTTATTTCGCATCGGCGTTCCATGCTCCTAAAAAAAGTCATTTATAGCAGAGCAGGAATGTGCGCACGTGTCACCCGATTCATGACATCACATGCAGACCGCAACGCGGAGGAATGTGCATTGTTTACATGCAGAGCCTATGACTTGCTTGTAAAACAAACTCGTTTTTGCTTGTAAATTGAGGTTTTACTGAAAATGCTTAAGAATTGCTAAGAAATGAATTGTAGCAGGATGCAGCTACACATCTGAGTGTATATCGTCCATGATATAAACCTGAACAAATGTTTGCAAATATTGATACAAATGGAAATAATATCTCTGTGTCAACGTGAGTATTGCACTCAGCGTGTACGTCTATGACCGAGCTAAACTGCGATTGCCTGCAGGTGACGTCACAAAGATGACGTCATTTTTTGTTCGCCCGGGACTCAGTTTTTTTACGGGGGTTCCGAAAGTGAATTTACAAGTTGATTTTTTTATTTTACCGGGTTTTCCCACAAGGAAAATATGTTTGTATTAGTAATCTTCATGAAAATCTACCTTAGATACTGTAAAACCCAATTTTGAGGCAGTTTTCTTGTCACCATACCTTTAAAGAGTACCACCACCCAAAAATAATATTCTTATTAAAGAAAGGTAACATCTTTAGTATTCCATTCCATCAACAAGTTCACAAAATATGTTTCCAGAAAAGAAAAAAAATAATTGGAAATGGATCACCATTCTAAAGCATGCGTTCATGCGGTCTGAATTGCGAGACTGCGATGCGTGCCGTGAATTGCGATGTGTGTGCAGAGCGAACGAATCGCCCGGGAATCTATTGTCTACAAACGTACGCGTGAATAGCATTGGCGCACTCGCAAATGGTTGGCCCGTATGGAACCAGGAAATAGCAGTGGTTCCGTAAGTGGTGGAAATTAATTGCTTTGTTTATGAATTACACAACCCTTTGCAAAATGTTGGGTATCTATTTGATATCGCAAAACGGTACCAAAACATATAATAATCTGTTGTTCTTTGCCTGGTGGTCCCCTTTAACCCTCTGAGTGCCAACATTAATTTATTACTTTATTGGTATAAATCTTAAACTGATGGATCAGTGTACATTGTCAACATCAAAACATACATAGTATAATAGTAATTGGTACAATTGAATGCAAGAATCCACTTGAGAGAGTACTTTTGACAAGTTAAAACAAAAAAAACCTTTTAACAGCATTCTTATAATGAATAATGGCCTGAATGATATGCTGAAATTATCCATATAGCAGACCTATATTGAAGAAATGTGGTATTTGGCTATAAAACACACTCTCCATAGACCGGTCCTAAATTGGTTAATATCTTCTGACATTTCATGAGACCACCCGAAAAAGGGATCATTACATTTAAAACATGGTGTGTACATATAAAATAGCCAGAATAAATGAGAACATTGTACTTACATCAATGTATTTGAACATCCCAGCGGCTGCTCTCAGACATTTGTGAACCTCTTTGGCATCATCCTCAGCGATACTGCAACAAAAGACGAGGGAGATACTTTGTTTCACTTTCTCTCTCATTGTATTCAAGGCTGAGGTCATTTACTTCAATAATAATAATAGATTGCATTTATATAGCATTTCATACAGGGTTTCTGAGCACTGTAGCATTATTATTGCCCTTGTTTATCAAGTACAGAAAAAAATGAAATGAATAAATACAAACATTTATAATAACAAAATTAAACATAGTACTTACTCCTCCTTAGCCCCAGCTACAGCTGCTGCATGCTTGGTATACCACAGGGCCATGTTATAGACAATGCCAATCTGCTCAAACACAAAGTCAAACTGACTCCTAGGAAGAACAAGAAAGAGAACAAAGGAAAATAAATGCTGCAGAAGCATACAAAGAAGGGTTATTTATCAGTTTCTTATTACCTTAATCAAAATGCATGTTAGTTTGTCTTAGTAAGTACATAAATTATTAAACAACACTTCTAAGTGAATCTCTTCTTCAATTTAGAGCTGATCAATATTAAAACTTGCCTCCAAATGTCATTTTTTTACAAATTCAAAAATTAAAATAATATTCAATTATACAAGTTTTCAGGGAATAGCCCAAGAGGGCCATGGCTTGTAAAAATGGGTATTCCAATAAAATTGTATATTGAAATAATTACACTACATAATCCTAACCCAAGCTCTTAGCATCTTTTTTTGAACATCATCATTTGAACATTTGAACATTTGAACAAAGTGCAAACAAAATTGGTGAGAATTATAGCCTAAACTCACGAGTGTTTGTCATTGAGAGTATTTGACCAGGTGATCTTGAGAGCATTCCTCAGCTTGCTGTCTCCTCCTCCTCCAGACCCAACATCCATTCTCTCTTCATCTGTTCCATCAGTACTCGGCGCCTGACATTGGATAGGAAAATATAAAAGAGAACATTTGGCAATAAGCCAATATTAGTAAATAGGTGCATACCCAAATTGTATTTGTACAGAAAACATTATATTTGATAATTGTCCATTGTCTCTATTTGTCTCCTCCTTCTGACCCAACATCAATTCCCACTTGATCTCTTCCTTCAGTACTTGAAACCTGCAATTGTAATTAAACAAATATATAACAGACTAAACAGAGAACAATTGGCAATTTAGTATGTAGGTGCTTACCTAAATTTCTAGTTTATTTGCACATGAAAAAACATTATATTTGAACATTGTCTTTTGTCTCCATTTGTCTCCTCCTCCTCCCACTGACCTAACATCCATTCCCTCTTAATCTCTCCCTTTAGTACTAATAACTTGATATTGTATTTAAGAAAATTGGCAAAAATTGGCAAAAATAGGCAATTTAGTAAGTAGGTGCAAACCCAAATTTGTAACTTTATATATAAACTACAAAAAGGGAAAGAAAAACAAAACTATTGTAATTTTTCTGATTTGTATTCCTTTGATTTAACAGTTCAAACAACCATACTTTCTAGGCCTACATGAAGCCCTTTTTCCCTTATTTGTAATAAAAATGCAATCAAAATCTCTCTATTGTGATCAAAATATCTCATTCATACTTACAGTACATATATGTGTTTTTTTGTTTTTTTTACATGAAAACAAAAATGAATAAAATTAATTGAATTGATTGAATTGAGTATTGCACTAGCAATGGAAATGTCTGTGTGGGTGAGTGGAGTATTGTCTGTAGCTCACCGATTGTGAAGCCCTTGGGTTAGGATCACTGGTGGCCTCCACAAATCCACGCAAAATACTGAGATATTTCTCCGCTGCAGTAGTGAGAGCAGTCACATCTCTGGTGGGGTCAGAGAAAATCGTCAACAGATTTGCCCTTGCACTTCGAGCTTCACTGTAGATGATAAAATAAAAATGATGTTTTTTAAAAATGCATTCTTGTGTATCTTCGGAAAAATAAAGAAAATATTGTGGCTTTATGAATATAAGGGCATCATACGCAAAGAAATTATTGTTATGAGTGTACTGTGCAATTCATGCAAATTTGAGGGAAATTGTACTTTTGCCTTTTTCGTGTATATCTTGACCTTGATGTCCAGACTAAATGGAAGCTTGGGCAAACCAGAACCTAGTCAATATATCTCTAGGTGAAACCGTTGGATTTAGTCAGTTTCAGTGTTTGGGAGAAAATGGCATTTACTATTAAAATTAGCAGAAAGTAATCGCATCATATTTGCTTAGTGTATTTTTTAGATTGTAACTAAGCCTGGGTCGGAACGGACGGAATACCGGAATCCGTCCGGTGTGTGCGTGTTCCGGTAATGTTTTCTCCATTCCGGTATTCCGATGAAAATCACGGAAAACCTCTTTTTCCTCAAAAATTCATATTTTGTAGTAGAAAACTAACAGAAGAAAACAAATGACAAAAAAGTACAAGAAAGACGATGTCGAATGCAACTTACAACGACAAGAAATCCGCTGCGTTTATATGAAAGCCGATCTAACGATCGACTAGGCTAGCTACCCCGGCGCGCCCCGCACAGTCATGCAGCTGCTAGCGCTATCAGTCAGAGCTAGCTAGCTGCGCCGTACCATATATGTGATCAAAACGTTTCTCAAACGTTGACATCCAGTCCGCCCTCTATCGATATCGGTACTAATAATGCTCCGACACAGCCCGCCATATCACTTGTATACTTTGTGTGCAGGTTATGGGTCTATTTTCTTGCACGAGATCGATCCGCCGGGAATTGGGGAAATCCCCAGCGGATGGATCTCGCGTAGGAAAATAGACCCTATAGCCTGCACGCAAAGTATAAGTTAGTGTTGACTTATTCGTGTCGTTGTATTAGCTTCAGTTCATGCAGTTTCGAGCGAGTTAGAAAATGTTCGAGATATAATCAGCGCATTTTTGTTGTTGCTGTTTTTGCAGGTAATTGTTCTCGTATTTATTTTAAAAGCCATACAAACATGTAAGTAAAATAAGAGACATTTTCGTTCCTTTTCGGCACTTTTTAAGAGTGCAACTTGCTTGCAAAGTCAAGGCAGTTGAGTTGGCCTGTCTCGCAGCGCGGGGCCTGCATGCCTGCACTGCCGAAACCATGGCAGACCTTCTAGTGCGTGTTCGTTCCGTATCATTCATTGGCAGATTTTTTTTTATCGGAACACCGGATTCCGACCGGCACAACACCGGCGGATTCCGGAACAAAAAAATTCCGACATGACTCAGGCTTAATTGTAACGCCAGTTCATACACACCAAATATTTAAAATGGCACATCTTAAGTTCTGCTGAATCACAATTAAGCTAAAGCAAATCACATTGGCGTTACTTTTTAGGAAATGTTAGCAAAGTCAAATGAAATAAGATTTAAAATATTTATAGTATACAAAAATACAAATCGGTCAAATCCATAATGAAATGTAAGGTTCAATAAAACAATTTCAAAACATTTGGATGTGCATGTTAAGAAATTATCAATTAACGTACTACGTCTACTCTGAGCCTCTGGGCAACTAAGATAAAGTCATAAAGAATGTGATTAAACTTTTTTTAAATTTTACTTGCATGCATTACTGTTGCCTCACTTACACATAAATACACAGATGGGACTGAGCTGATCAATATGCACTCTCACAATTTGTTATAGTGAATAAGGAAAACTCTTACCTGCAGATATTTCTTGCTAAAGGGGTACTGGCTTGGCCACCAAAATCAAAAGTAAGGGCATTTGTAGCCTTGATGGGGCTTCGGTGAAACCAATGCGCCATTCTGCTTGATTTTTTGCGCACAATCGCTTGCTCTGAAATCGGAAATGTTTCCTCTTAATCTCGCCAAAACAGATGACAATGACGTCATAGTTTATAATTGCATGCATGATCAGGATGGGCGGGGCGATTCGATATTCGTGATCTTTTCCATGAGAAAATTGGTAAAAAGGTATCTTCCCAAATGGATCGATTTTTATTTATAAAATGAATAAAAATGCAATTGAATTAACAGCGAGACGTAGCTATAGCATAATTAGTATGGGGCCATGCAAGATGAGGTGCCCCTAAAGCTATAAGACTATAAGATGGCCAATATCCCCCCAGGCCCAGCCCCCCAGCCCCCCCCCCCCCTATTTCGAGATCCGTTTGCTATAGAGTACAGAAGCCATGACGTCATTTAAAAAAAAGAGAGAGCATAACAAATAATGTCCAAATACCGAAAATCAAAGGAATAGGTTACGTATTGGCTGAGATATGCCCATCCGAATGAACTTTACTTCAATGGGTAATCAGTGTTATAATGCACTGTTCCTAACTTTAGGAACCAGTGCACTATAACACTGATTGCCCATTGCCCACAAAAATCATTCGGATGGGCATATCTCGGCCAATACGTAACCTACCTATTCCTTTGATTTTCGGTATTTGGACATTATTTGTTATGCTCTTTCTGAAAATGAAGTCCAAATTTGAAAATTCTAAAAAAAATGTTTATGACATCATTTATGACATCACACTTCACCACTCTATATCCGTAAATAAAAAGTATTTACAGGGCTGCTCTCGGGTGGTCTCCAGGCTCCCATGCTCTCATGACAGACTCCGTAGGCTCCTTAGATGATTGTGTGCCCCCCGAAGCTCAGCTGATGGGGCAACCATTATAGAAAAGACGGGAAACTCATCGGCAAGTGTCCTCAGCCCACATCTCTGTGTACCATACGGGGAGGGGAGGGGGGCGTTAATTGAGAGTGGGGGCACGTACCTCTACAAGAATTCTAATACAGAATGAAGAAATTAAAACAACGATTTCAGGTTGCCCCAACTTTTGGAATCATGTTCAATTTGCCTGAATTGGTATCAAACCAGCAATATCTCAAATGATATCTTCATGGTTTGTATGGCTTTACTCTCTTCCTGAACAGACTATTGTAAAGTCAAACTCAGCATGTTTTATTTTTGCCTATTTGATGCCCGAACATGATACTTTTCTTGTTGATGGTTTAGTCCGGAAATAACACACTTTAGCCAGAAAATGGGTTATAATACTTATATTGCCCTAAGACACAATGAACCCAAATCTGGCTGTAGTTTGCCTGAATGACATGGGTTATCCAAATATGGGGGGGGGGGCTGCAGTCCCCAGCCCCTCCCCTCTTATGCTACTTTGCGTTTCAAAACCGTGACCGAATTGAAGAAAGAAAAAAAATCGATAGATTATTGTACTTCAAAGGAAATGGACCCATCAACTGATTGAGATTGTGTCTCTTTGTATTATGTTATTGGAATCAAACCAATTAATAAAATTAACTGAATAACCTATATCTTAAGGGTAGGTTTTGTGTATAATGTTACTTTCAAATTTGGTCATTAAAATTTGATTAAATGAAATATAGTGGAAGTTGTGTTATGCAAACACTTTGTATATATACATGTATCTTAATTTATTTGCCAAATACAGATGTCTAACACATGTGTCAAACAAACTTTCTGTTAAAAACTAAATATTTCTTTTACTGAGTGATGTGTAAATATTTTAGTAAATGAATGTCATATCATGACCGAGAAATAAACGAACTAAAAAGCAAAGTGGTATTTGCTAACATGATGCACTTACTTTGTACACAGTTGAAATTATGCACTATAAAGACTTTCTTATTCGTACACTTCAATCATGTATTTTATTTTGTTTATAACAAAATACAAATTAGGAAAACCCAGAACCTGCTCCATGTTTCGTGTCAGGCCTGTAGCCCTCAGCTTACGCATGCAACCCCCCCCCCCCCCCCCGATTCAGAAAGGTCCACTTTTTATCGGTCTCGTCTATCTAAACCAATGGTCTCGGACAACGAGCTGTCCGTGTTGATGACCCCCCCCCCCCCCCCCCCCCCTGCTAACACGACTCAATCAGTGGTCTCATCCACCCCTTGTAAAAAAGTAGTACCGCAGTAGTACGCAGTAGTACCGCAGTACTTGTACTGCACTACACCCAGTAGTACTCGCAGTACATTTACTCCGGTAAATTGGTCGGTAAAAGTATTCCGGTACTACTGCAGTACAAGTACTGCGGTACTACTGTGGGAATTACTGCAGCCTGCAGTATGCCTACTACTACAGTACCACGAGTACCGCGAATTGTGTGATAGTACTGTCAGAGTACTTGACTACTGCAGTAGTACCGCAGTACTCGCAGTACTTTTTTACAAGGGACATTCGGGCTCGGTCCCGTTTTGGTAAATTACGCACCCCCCCCCCCCCCCCCCCCCATCCCTACGTGCCTGCTGATGGTAATACGACTACCACAATGAGGTATGTGAGAAAATAATTATGTAAGAGGGCACAATGTGCCCCCCCCCCCCCTCCCTTGGGCTTTATAGGGTTAAATGAGTTGGCCTTACCTCGTAAATTTACAATAATTTCAGAGGTGTACAAATGGGTCGTTTCATCTGTGGGTTGTTTCTTGTTTCTAGTCTAGCGCCATCACTTGTTACCCGGCGAATTATACGTACACATGCAATGCAGCTGAAGTTTATCATAATAAAAAAAGGAGGAAGTGTTCAAAAAGTGACGATGTCGCGTTGATGACCCTGCTCTTTTCTGCGTTGGATTGCCTTAACCTTGGCCTCACAAGCGAGACTCTTGACCTCTCTGTGCACATTTTTACAGATCCTTCTAGACTCAGTGATGTCCGTTCCTTCTAATCTGTCATTAATTTAATGAATCATTGATGATTTATCTTTAGAGTTTGAGAGACGCGATACCGTGCACTGACGGGTACTGCATGCATCACCGCCTAGTAGCTTCCCCCCGGAGTTCCCCGTTGTAAATCGGCATGCAACCTATAGGCATGCTGATACCTTTTAATTTCCTTCAATCATCATTCATGGTCATGGAATCATGATCCTATATTTCTTCAGCGAGAACTGGATGGAATAACACACGAGAGTATCAGAGTGAAAGACAAGTTTTATTACACTGACTTAATAACAATGAGACATTTTGAGGATTCAGCAGCATATCAATTATCATGCGAAGATGAAATAAATATTTAAATTCAACATTCTGTTTTCAGGTTGAACTAGACGAGTAATCTTATTGTCGGAGTCTCGACTTTGTGCCGTTGGAGTTACAGACTGACATTCCCAACATGTCGGATATATTTGGTCTTGATACACTCCCATCAAAAGTTCAAAGGTGGGGAGTTCTTTGGAAGAAGCCTTTCAGCCAAAATGGATCTACAAAGTGGGCCAAAAGGTAATTACCGTCTCCTTAGACCTTAAAAGTGGTGCCTGCAATCATCTGCATGTCTTGTTGGATAAAAGGGATTGCTAATAATTTACTGTTTAGGCCAAGCATATGGGTCGTTATTGTTATCGTCGGGGATATCGGGGTCAGCACTTTAATTCAGGCTAGACTATTATTTTATTTTTAATCTTTGCTGTAGTGTTGGCCAGCTCGGCGGAATAAAGTCTTGTTTATCTAATTCCTTGTCATAATCATATATGTCATTATTCTTGTTGGTTGATATCAACCCTATCAACATGGTCAAAGGGGGGAGGGGTCTCTTGATTAATTCTTTCTACCTGCTTTGCACAAATTGGCAATGCATTCTTGACACTTTGATCATTAAAGTTGTTGTTGTATACAGTATAGTTTGATAGCAATCAGTCAAATGTGACTATTGTTGCCAGCTGAATTTATACTTATACTTATACTTTCAACAAATTAAAATACAATGGCACTGGCCACTGCTATGCATAACATAGCAATATTTTATTTTTCAATAACATAATTCTTATAATATTGTATACTAAAATGTAATCATTTATACGGAGTATAACATTAAAATAAATGCCAAACGGCTTATATTGTATCCCGGGTATCAAAAATTGTATTTCCCCCCTGTGGTGTATAAATATAATATACATTGGCATTCTCTACCAAAGAGTGCCAACGACATATGTGCGTGCATAATTAGAACTGAAGCTCCGTGCAATTTGTATATAGATCATCAGTTCTTGTGGGCATGCTTTGGTAGAGAATGCCATTTTAGCATTCTCATGACTAAAAACATGGATGCTCTACTCAATTGCATCTCATCCGTTCTTATAGAATATACTGTGGACATGTCTTGGACGTGGTAGAGAATGCCACGCTTTCTGATATTTTCATAACTCAGGTGAGCGCTACGCTACAGCGTAGCGCTCAGGGTCGGGCTCATAGTGCCCCCGATTTTTTGCGGTAATGTGCACAATAAGTGTGCTTAAAATTATAGATATGATACGGTACTTACCACCGTGTAGATGATACATATGTTATGCAACTATGGGGTGGATCAGAATGATGATTTTTCGCTCCATTTCGCATCAAAATGAGTGATTTATGCACATCATCGACTTCTATCTGTGTTGTATCGCGACTTCTGAACGATCGATTACCGTACGACCACTAAACGCGCGAGTCAGATCTGCCATCTATTCGGCGGGCGCGGTACATGAATGGAGACCGTACCCGCGCGTTCGCCTGATCATCGCTCGTTCCTAAGTCGCGATACAACACAGATAGAAGTGGAGGAGGTGCATAAATCACTCATTTTGATGCGGAATGGAGCGAAAAATCATCATTCTGATCCACCCCATAGTTGCATAACATATGTATCATCTACACGGTGGTAAGTACCGTATCATATCTATAATTTTAAGCACACTTATTGTGCACATTACCGCAAAAAATCGGGGGCACTATGAGCCCGACCCTGAGCGCTACGCTGTAGCGTAGCGCTCACCTGAGTTAATATTTTCACAGACCTGTCTCCGAAATGAAAAGTTTTCCGAATTGTCATCCAAGAGTTATTTTGAGCCCAACTTTGTTAAGTGACACAGAGAGGTGTGTTCACTGAATTACTCAAACTTGAAGGGATGAATCATTTCCAAAACACAATCTTGAAATAATCCAATTGACCTTACCTTGGACCAGTCAAAGAAAGCGTGCCCTTAAAAATCATACAAGAGCATCCTCACTCAATAAAAAATACATTTCATAGCTCTTGGTATTTTATTGGCAAATTTGAGAAGCACCAGTACAAGGAACAAATATTCCTTTCTTGGACAGATCTTTAGAAAACAGGGTTTTGTAATTTAAAAAATGTATGACAATAATGACAGTATGTATGTACATGTAAGATAAAGTTATATTTATGCGATGAAAATACTCCCAAAAGTAAGACAAAAAATTAGGGACAGGCTTCAATGTAGTTGTCTGCCATTTACTTGGTATTGTGCAGAATTAGTGTGTGAAATTGAATGAGAAAGCACTGATATACGAACACAATGTCCGTTTTAGACCATACTTTGACAACAGTGCCAGTGGCATCGCAAGAATGGGGATCTTGGGCCAGAGCCCCCTCCCTCCGCGCCATGTTTTTGTAACTTTTTGTTAGCCGATATACTTGATTGTTGAGCTTTGAATCTAGATAAAATCCAAAAGCTTCAGGAGCTCTGCTCCCTGGACACCACCCGAAGCAGTTCATGCTGGCAGGCTGGACCCCCCCCCCCCCCTTAGAGAATTCTTGGCTACGCCACTGTTTGATATACTGTGACAAATTGGCCCCATCAAGATGCGTGTCAATAAAGTGTGGATCAACTAAGGGGCCACAATTACCTGTAGCCTAGTATAGGTCATGACTGGTCCTATGCCAGTATTGTACTATTTGTATTTGCAGGGTTCCGCAATTGGCCATATAAAGGTAGTTGAATCATTTGCTCTCAATTTAGGTGGCCTGAAGCTACTAAAAAAACTCCATAATTTGATTATAGATGAGGCTTGACATGGAAGAATGCAATATTTTCTCATTGTAGGTTTAAAACTATTATGCCTGTGAGTTTTTTCTGCCACAAAGAAATGTTTTTACTGGCACTATATTATGCTGGCCAGCAGGCCAGTTTTAGTGTCAAGCCCTGCAAATTGTATACAATGTAATGTGTATTACAATGTACCCTCACAGTCTCACCCATCCCCCATATCTATGGTGATAATAAATAACCTTAGAAGCTAGGGACCAGTGGGCTCTTTAAATCTTGGCCATGAGGTCATCAGAGCTATGAGAAGGCTCTAGGTACCGCTACAGGCGGGATGTCTAATTCAGGAAATTTGACATTTCCTGTGTCTAGTAGTCTACCCCAGAGAAGATATGATGTCCTTGTAATTATCAAAATGTGGCCAGGGAGACCTGTGCTCCAAATTCTTATGAACTGAAGGGTATTAACTATAGATGTACACATGTACCTTGGTCCATCTCCCAAGTTTGCAGAAACTAATCGCATGCTACAGTATACGTACACACATGTGTACAACTAATATACACAATTACATACCAAGCTTGTATTAATTGCCTACAGTGTAATACAGTCCTGATATTTGTTTTCTTTTCATGCACATTTTTAATACATTTTGTATATATTACTAACTTGTTTTACTTGGGTTCTTTATTCATGAATTAAGACTTGGTTAAATTACTACAGCAGTACTGAAGAATATGTGCTAGATACCAGGCAAACTTACACAGGGGCTCATGGCAATTTAGCCCCCCAAATGCAAACAAAAAGGCCCCTGAAAATCATAAAATCTTGAGCCCGATGTAGAGTTCAATGCAAACCTTTTTGTTTAGTGATCTTTTCATGCAGGCAAGCTTGAAAAGTAGCCCTTGAAAAAGAAACTGTAATTTCCCCCTTAAACGGGGGAGGACTTCAAGGTGGGGGGGGGGGGGGGGGGGGGGAAGGGTTGTTTTAATTTAGTTTCTACAGATGTGCTCAATCAGTTATTAGTTTTTATTATTTCGCTTATATGACTTCCCTTTACTGTCTCCATTCAACAGACACAGCCTAGGTTACAAACCCCCAAATTTAATATAATAATCTAATATGATTTTGATTCAGACTTTGTATGTGATTGTAGTACTAACGTGTAATCCATTCAAACTTTCTTTTGTGTTTTCCAGGTTTTTTGTTGTGAAGGAAGGTTTCCTCTTGTACTATTCTGAAAATGAGAAGAGGGATTTCGAGAGAAAGCAGCACTTCAACATGCACCCCAAGGTAATAAACAACATTTTGGCATGAGTTATTTTCTTGCAAAATATCTCTATTTAAAACAAAATTTAGCACGTATTACTCAACAATAAACATTTATTTTATTTGTATGAATAATATTGTTGTAAAATGCCAATATTCATTTTGTTGATTTAACATAATTTGTGAAGTTGAAGCTGCTTGTAATATAAGAAATGGTATGAAAATGTTTAAAAAGGCATTGCTGATGGAAATTTAAAAAATATACATTGATATAAAGATTATAAGCATAGTATAATTTGATATGAATCATGTATTATACAAGGGTGGCCTTTAACATCTTCAAAGCACATTTATTCTGGTTGCGCTGGCAAAGAAAATCTTCATACATAATATACTTCCTCATGATCTAGAAAAAAAGTCCCTTTTATCTCATAGTCTTGGTGGTATGTATGTATGCATGTTTATTGTTGCCATTGATCAATGTTTGTTTTTAAACCAGTACATCTGAAATTTGATTATAATTACAGTTTTAAATTATGTTTTCTAAATTTGTAAGCCCTTTTAGAATGCAAACTCTGATTTAGCTAAAATGTCTCAAAACAAGTCTACACTCATATTCCTTTGGACTGGATATTGAGGCCCAAAGTGCATGAAATGTGGATTGGGCAGTGCAACTCTCTTCTTGTCCTTTGTTTTGTGTTGTTGTTTTTTATTATGAATATTTGTGCCAAACTCAAGTATTAAATTTGTGTTTTCTTTGGGCCATTGGAGTCTTATTTTAGTCAGAGGATGGGGGTGGCAGGGGGCTACATGTACATGTGAATGGTACAATGGTTCCTAATTTCAGTGTGCAAATATAAGGGTTTAAACAAGCTAGGTTGATAATGGGCAACGGTGGACTGGGCAAACTTCCTTGCACCTGCGTTCTGTTTATTTTGTCTGATTTAGACATTTTTTTAAAAAGGGGGAAAAAAGGAAAGAAAGTTATCCTGAGTTTTTGAAAGCTCAGTGGACTGTGCAAACTTCTGTGCACATTTTTTGTGTTAGTTTCGTTCGAATGAAAATTGAAAAGGAAGCATTTTATGAATATATTCTAGATCTTTGTATTTTAAGGAGAAATAGTATTTGAAAGAGCTTGGTAGACTTGTACCCTTGCCAGACTTTAACTTACAGCTTAACCTGAGTCAGGATGGTGTCCAATATTGGCTTGGCTCTGTGGACTATATACATGTAAACCAAATTAATGTGTTTCAACATTTGTTTATTTTTGGTCTAGATAGCATTTTAAACCTTCATACTCACATTTCATGTGTAAGTAATTCATAGTTGGTGACTATTTGGGGTGACATTCAAAGGTAATTCAACTATCAGTGTTCAAACCTGAATCTGGTGGCCCCTCAGACAATTAATTAACAGTAAAAGGTCTATTAAATTTGGTTGACTATTCTGTCAAGTAGGGCCCCAGGGCTGGTAATATTCAATTCAATACTTAGATTAAGTAAGAAATTTACTTAGCATTTTCTAGGCAGAGAACTCGACTTTTTGACTTTTACTTCAGTAAAAGCTAATCATAAGCTAATCATAAATCTAAATCTAAATATTTGAAGACATTATATGACATCAACATTTTTTGTAAGTTGTTCAGTTGATGAATTAATTAATCAAATCTCAATTACTTACTTTTAAAAGCTATTTTTTGACTTATAACAGTATGGAATTGAATTTTGGGAACCCTTCTTCATTCTTGTTAATCACAGTTAGTCACCTGAATCCTCCTCTAGATAGTCTCTGCATTACAAGAGTATATATCTGAACTATGGGAAATATAAAGTGCACAAATAAATTGCACAATTAAATTTCTTGTTGTACATGGATCCACTTGAGATATCATGGTTGTGGCACAAATACAATTTACATTGTACTACTAGTAGTGTAGTACCACCATTTATTCCATTGTGTGAGCTTTCAATTGTTCAGCACCTATTGTTGCAAGAAATCCTGTGAGGAATGTGTTATGGGTCACTAGTTACACTCCGAAGGTTGTGATACAAAGTTGTGATACAAACCAACTTTGACGTCATTTCAGACCCAAATTTGTTTCCTTTATTTGCTATGTACAGAGTTTCACTATTTTCCAGATATTACCATAAAAGGCAAATTCTTGTATAGTAGGTGCAATCTGTCAAGGAAGTACATGTAGGCTCTATTTTACTATTAAGTTGAAAGTTTTGGGATGCAATTTGTGAGTTAATCAATAGACATCAACCAAATGACTAATGGTACAGATTTAGCCTAACAATGATTTTTGTTTGATCAAACTCATTACCAACTTACTGATTAAAAAAAAAAGTGATTTATGAATAATTTGATTCCTGGACATGCATGTCTTAATATATTACATACATGTACATTGTATGCAGCTTTGACTGAGCTTAACTTTTGGGATGGGCTTATTTATGTTTTACTACATATTTTTTGTTTAATCTTTCTAGTACCAAATCAAACAAATATCCATGATTGATCTCTTGCCCTTGATACTGGTTTATATGTACCAGTATGTACTTAGTACAAATTGCGTTCTCGGCCGCATAGCAATGTATACCGCTTATATGTACTTAGTATAATTAATGTAATATACACCCACTATAATACATATTTTATGATTATGGCTTGTACGGGCCTCTCTCTCTCAATGCTAATTACAGTATCAGCTGAGGAAGAAGGGGATTTAAGAAATAATTCTCCACCAGCATGGTGT
Organism: Echinarachnius parma; assembly: GCA_037951105.1. Taxonomy (NCBI): domain Eukaryota; kingdom Metazoa; phylum Echinodermata; class Echinoidea; order Clypeasteroida; family Echinarachniidae; genus Echinarachnius; species Echinarachnius parma. The sequence continues at coordinate 13,087 of JBAMJV010013641.1, read as the reverse complement.
TATTAATAGCTCCTACATCTGCGTTTCAGAGTTTAGTATGGACCATACAGTTTTTCACTTATTTCCAGTATGGACATACGGTACTCCTTACTTGTGTACAACTACAAGAAGGTCACTGACACTGTAAATAGATGTTGTGTATTTGTGAGTGAGTGACATTTTGGCTCTCAACATGGACATTGTATATACTGTATGAATTTGTCTAACTTTCATATTTCCATAATGTGCATGCATAATGCACAAGTGCAAGGTCACAGTTGGCACACTGGTAAATCCTTTGCATCAATGACTTTGTGACACTAGTATGTAAGTGAATACTTTGTGTTCAGGTCATATGGGAAACATTGCAGGAGGCTGTGCAATTGAAACTGCATCTCCCCCCCCCCCCCCCTCCCCCACAAAAATAAAATCATAATTAAAAATAAAGAATCATATTTTGGTGTTTGGCAACAAATACAGAGTGACTACAATATGTCTGCAATGCTCAATCTCAATAGTATTGAATATTTAAATGGAAACTTCTAGAAAGAAGTAATTCTTGTTTATTTGCATATAAAATATTCTTTGCTTTTATGCCTACAAGCCAATATGTGACCCGGACATGAAGCCACACAAGCACAGGTAACAACGGAGCTTGTACAATACATATTCCATATTTATAAGCATATATTCTCATTATAAAGTTTGTAACTCAGTTTGAGTACTTGAGTAGAGTGTTCCAAGTATAATGCACAGTAACTTCAATGTACATGTACATGTTTTACATTATTGTATAGTATTTATTTTTCACAGTTACTTAGATGATTTAATTATCAATTTGTACACATCTATCCCCTACAGATGTAAGTCAATGTGGTTTCTATTTCTTTCTCAACAGTGTTAATCTCCAGTCAGTGACCCTACAAAGATGTTTGGAATATATTTATAACAATTTTGCTTTGCAATTTGTATTTACTAATTCCATATTCCATTGTTATGCCTAGTATAATGTAGGTGTGAAATATTCCACTATATTAATGAATACCCCGTTCAAATAGATGTCTTATTATTTCTTCACAGGGTGTTATCCCCCTGGGCGGGTCGCTGGTTGAACCAGTCAATGACCCTACAAAGATGTGTGCCTTCAGAATCATCCATGAAGACCTCAATGTAAGTCAAATTTTCATTTCTTTATTTTAAATGATGTGTCTTCTAGAATGATATTGATTTTTTGAAGATAATGTTGCCAGTAAAGAAATGGTTAATTTTCATTTCAGTTTGGTTTGATAGTTCATATTCCCAAGACGTAACATTTCAAAATTACAATGTGCATGTATCAAGTATTTCATATTTTTGAGGAGAGGGAAGGCCCAACATTCACAGTGACTGTCAAACTAAATGTCAGCGAAAAATATACACGGGCAAAGGGCGATTCGCCCCCTGAACCTTCAAAATCGCCTACATGAGCCAAAATACGGGGGCAAACAAAAAGAAGAAAATGTTGATCAAAATCGCCCTCAGCATCTACAGTTAGTCCCATGTGTGCAAAAGGTCATTTTCATTTTTCACTGAGAGTGCTTGTCAGTTTCAGTATAGGATGGGATCTTTATAATCATTTATCATGTCTGAGAATATATATATATTATACAAATTAAAAAAACAAATAAAATAACAAAATAAGTTAAATAACCCCTGTGAGCACCAAAATAGACCTCGTGAACATTTTCATGGGGGCAATTTTTTCTCTCTAAACTTTAAAAATAGCCCCCACGAAAAGAAAAAAAAAAATTTACACTGCTACATGTACAAAAGAAGAATAGTTTCAGTTCTATTTTTGTTTGAAATATTTGCGTGCAGCTTCCTTGTATCAAATAATGTTGCATACATGAATCGCTAGAACTTTTTCAGGGAGGATGGGAAACAATATGTCAACTAAAGTAATTAGCCATTTAAACTTTAGTTTATAAAATCAAAAAAGAAAAAGAGAGAAAGTGCAGAAGGGTTGGAGCATTATTTCCGTAATTTCCTGTGTTGCTGGTAAAAATGTGTTGTTGTTGTTTTTTGCATGTATTGTTTGACACATTAGTACTGAAATAGAATCACGAGTTTGCCTTTTAGTTTCTGTTGTAACAAAATTCTGACTTTCTAGAACAACGCTGTCATATCCTCTGCAATCATTATCAATATGTCTTTGCAACACGCATGATAGTGATGCACTTTGTTGCAAAACGACTACAAATGTTAAGCATTTATTTTCACTACCTCCTGACGTATTATGTAATTAAATTTTCCATTCATGACAAGAGTCTTACTTCATGAAATTCTTTCTTATATTTCTCCCCCCTCCTTTTCTTTTGTGGACAGGGTTCAATATATTTAGCGACAGACACTGAACATGACAGAGAAAAATGGGTGGAAATAATGAGAAAGTCAGGAAGAGTGTAAGTATATACATGAAATACAATGTATCAAGTAAATATAAATTCCTTTCACATCTTTAGTCAGTGTATTCCCAAAACTGTCCAGACAAAAACTGTTATAAATATCACATATCAGATGAGCTTCTGTCTGATCCCCAGTCATGGGGTTGCAGGTTCAAAACTGATCAGTGTCCCTGCAATTATGTCCTTCAGCAGGACATTTAATTCATATTGCTGCTCTCTTACCAGGATCGTAAACAGGTACCTTGGTTAGGGATAAATTAGCCTGGTTATTTAATGTAGTTTTTTGTCCGTATGCTCCCTGGGGAGTTGAGAAGGCGCACAAGATAATTATGCATGTTTGAACTGTGCCCGAACAATCTGACAGATGGGTGTGTATTTCTAACATAGAATTGTGATTATTATCTTGCCAGCGCACAGTATTGAACATTTGGCAGTGTAAAAAGTTCCACCAGAACTTTTTAAAAACATTTCTGAAGAGGTCTAAATTCAGAACCTAATATGTAGGTGTGAACTACATTGTATAATTGTTTACTGTAGAATGTTCAGTAGAATCCTGTAGTTGCTCAAGGTCCAACTTCATTTTATGCTGGTCATATCATTCAAAATACCCACCTCCCCATGCACTCATTGCTATTAACCCATTGCCTACGGGAACCTGGTGGGTCCTGTATTAGCTCTATGGGGATTGCAAAATCTTAGTTGGAAACAGGTAAATGCGGCTGTATAGTCGCGAGACTAAGAAAACTAGCATGTCCTATTGGCAATGAGTCAGTATTCGTAAACCACTTGTGACTAATATCTACATAGTAGTACATGCCAGTTCACAGCGCACACAAAGCCCAGCCCAGCATAACTGTCCTTTTTTTTTAAAAGCTTAAAGGGATAGTTGAGTTCTGGTAAGGAGAGTACAGTTTTAGTGAAACTGAATTTTAGTAACCAAAACCTGCATCATTACATTACAAACTAATAGTTATAACTAGAAAGGAACACAAAATTACAAATGACGTAGTAAAGATCATGTTATCATTCAAAAAGAGCCGTTAATACGTAAGAGGGCGCTCTCTAAACACTCATCGGTTTCAACCATTTTGAATAAAATATTGTGCATGTGATGCTTTGTTGAAATAGTGATTAGATAGAGAAATAACCAACAACTATTTAAATACCTATTTTGTAACTTTTTGAAAAGAGGAAGCATTTTTTTGGAATTTTTAACGGCTGGTTCAAAATTCTCTAATAAACCCGGGGCCCCGGGTTTATTACAAATTGTTATATTTATGGATATTTCAGCCGTTTCTGAACCGATTTTGATCAAACAAAGATGATTTTATTGTTTAAATATTATGCTCTTTCAAATTTTACACTCAGTTTTTCATTACCTCACAAACCAATTAAGTAGTCTAGCGCCCTCTCTAGCAAAACTCAACTTTCCCTTTAAATGCTCAATTGCTCTTTTCACTGGTGAACTGTTTAGTTCCAGCAGATATGCAGTAAATATACAGTATGTTATAATTCAGAGGGGCTTAGAAACAGTGTTGTCAGATCCCAGCAGAAGAAAATCACCAAAAGGCATGTGAAAAATCACAACATTTGTACCCCAAGTCCCCCCCCCCCCCCCCAACTTTAAAATGCCAGATTTTACTGCCAATTTAAGGGATAATATTGCAAATAGAATGCAAAAAATAGCTGTTGTGAGGGGGGCTAGACTTTTCTTAGTCCTAAAAAAAAATGTAAGTCCAAATCTTACTTTTACTTGCACTGGTGGGTGATATGATATCAGTCACGTGTACTTTATATGTTACATCCTGAAAGCTTCATAGTCGTTAGTAGTTTAAAAACACAATTGAAAAGAGATCAAACAAATGAAACTAATACCTATGCAGCTAGGTGTGTTCAGATTTTTGTTTTACAAATTAATATCCATGTATACAACTGTACATGTAGCTTATTTGTGAAGTTATAACTTGCACTGTATATCGTATATCGACGCCATGTGCATCCAAATCGTGTATCGTGCAATGTATCATAAGTTAATATTGGGCTGAATGATTGGGAGTGTACATCTATGCATGTGACTTCAAAGATGGGGCCCAATGGTTTAATACATCTAACAGATTAAAGATGGGCGTTCCATTAATCTACTCAGTACGGTTGATAAATGTTGGCTTGGTCTGTACCCATTTAGTAAACTGCTATGCCACAGCCTGTGTGCAGTACTGCACGGGAATAATTATAGTGATCAGAGAAGGAGAAGAAGACATTGTTAGTGGAATATTGTCTCAGTCGCACTTTAAAATGGAGGATGAAGAAGGAGAATGAATAGAAGATGCTTGAAACTTCCATTTCCCCCAAACCTGCCCCTCAACCTGAAACCTAACCCTTGACCTAATCCAAACCATTAACCCTACACCTAACCCTTTACCCTACACCTTACCCATACCCTAATCCTAATCCAAACCCTAATTCCAATCCTAAGACTTTCAAGTTATATTTTCTAGTAGACAAAATGTGTGTAGACCAAGCAGCCAGTTAACTTCTATCTTGAGCCGTAGTCGTTGAATTGTTGCAGTCAATCATATTGTGCCCACAGTGTAGTGAAATAGTTCTGGTACAGGAGAAAAGTGCAGGAGAGGCGGTCAGTGACCCCCCTCCCCCTAAATTCATCAGCCATCTGTAATTTATGACAATATTTAAAATTATATCCCTCATGAGATCATTTTACCATTGAATTTGACAAACGATAGTTTTGGACAACTCGCAAAATAACGTGACCGGGGCGTTAGTAAAAAAATTAATTAAAAGTTCGTTACGCGCTCGTTCCATAGATCATGTGTTTAAGCAAAATGCACACGCGATCAAATTTGTGCAGTACTCTATGGCGCACACGTTCTAGTCACGTGATTGCCCTTGTTGGTAAAAACTATTCACCTAGGAAGAAGAACGCCAAGACAGCCAATAAGCACATCCGTGGGAGCGCTAGCACGCATTCATCGCGTATGTGCGCAACTGCCAGCGCGTTGGTGCGCACTCAGTTTTGCGTCTTTGAGATTGTATGCGCAAAATAACAATGACGTTAAGCGTATTAGATGCGCTGTGGTTCTGGAGGCTCATACTGGCTTCATTAATGTCGATTGATTTTTATATCAAAATTTACAAGCGATTTTATGAAATATTCAAGAGATTTTCACTTATTTTGCTATAAGCTGAACACAATCACTGATATTGATGAGTGATATAAAACAACTAACGAATGTGCTTGATTGTGATAGGCAATCTATTACCTCGGTGGGCTCAAAATGACTATTACCCTCAGCTACGCTTCGGGTAATAATCATTTTGAGCCCACCTCGGTAATAGATTTGACTATCACAAGAAGCCCATTCGTTAGTTGTATACTGTACATCACGTTATGATCCTGACCAACGTTGATACTAACCTATTCAATATTATTGGATTTGGTTTACATACATCGTATACGCAAGCATGAAACATTTTAGGGACCAATCCGGAAAGGGTTAAAAAAAGATGTTTTTGTGCCATATTATGATGTTAAACTGTAAACCTGACAACATTTAAATAACTTTAAGAGCAGCTTTGGAAGTTTTTAAATGTGTGTCAACTTTTTGGATTACTTGTAATTAGTATTTATTTTGTTATTGATATTTTATATACAAATACAAGTGTCTCTAATATATCTGATAACCTTTGTCCAAGAGTGAATTATGTAATGTTTTCAACTATTTAAATGTTTCAAGTTGATCGACAATAAGTCTGTTACAATCTACAATGCGAATGTCTAAAGGAAAAACTTGTGTGTCAAATTGAAAATCAAAATGTGTCCCGATTAAATTAATAGGTCATTATCAATTGTTATGCAGAAAGGTTGTACCTCCCCATCTGGCATCATTACAAATTGAACATTCCAATCTTTGATTATACCTATGTTTTAATCATACAATGTACCTCTGACAGCCCCTATATATGATGTGTTGGCCAAGTGGCATATCCCTGGTCAAATCAATATGGAATTGGTAGGGGTGGGTGGGGAATAGGGGGCATGTTTTTTTGTAAAAGCCGGCACCTTGAGCCAAAAGATATGGTGTTGAATGTTTCTTAATGTTTGTTTTCCGTACAGCAATGGGGGTGCAATTCAGGGGCAAGATTCCACAAATCACGATGGGGGGGGGGGGGGGGGGGGGGGCTCCCAGGGTAAAATGGGGTGAGGGGGGTTGGGGGCTGGTTCTCTAGAAGCGGGCACCATGACCCAACAAATATGAATGGTGTTAATATTCTTATATCTTTTCTCCCTTCAGTGAGGGGGAGGATAAAATAAAGGGAAAATATTCCCTAATCATGGGGGGAGGGGGGGGGGGGGTCCCCATTGCCTCACTAGCTACACCACAGGGATAGCCAACTGACCTGGATGCCTTTACAACCTTTGTGTTGGCTTTCTTCCAGACTGCTGTGTATATAGCTAGCCTGAATAAATACACAATATTAAAATGAGGGTGTTTCTTCCCCATTCCTATTTGTAGATCTATGAAATTCCGGTCTGAGATTTACTGATATCTTTTAGCTATACATGTACCTTTACAAGTCACAGGAAAATAAGTGTTGAGCAAAAGAGAAAACACACTAATAACATGTATCATGACAAACTCATTTTAAAAGGTATGTGTATCCATTATAAACCTTTTTTTTTATAAAGAAGTTTGATTTTGGTATCTCTCATTCTCCATAGGGCAATTCCAAGCAAACATTGACATAACCACTAATTTTTCAAATTCGTTGTACCATAACAAATTTGGTATCAAATGAAAGCTAAAAGATTGAACTTTCCAAAAATGTATTTTGTTTTTGAAAAAAAAAATTGTAAACTATTATTTTATTGTTAATATATAGCATAAATTAATTTTCAGTTATTTTCACAAAACATTCAATTAAATATTAAGCATAAAAGAACTGCGAAAAGGAGTTTTCATAAAATTTTATTTCAGTGTTGATAGGATCATTGCTTCAATTTTTCAGATAAATATCAATTTCGTCATTTTCGCTCTTCGTTCCGCTTCAGTGACTGTCTCATTTACAATCATTAATATGTCACGGCGTTACACTAAAAACATATATTTTTAATATTTCTGGAAAAATATGAATGGGAATGAAATAATTGTTTGTTTTCTCTGTATTAGCCCATAGGGCTATAATATGCATGCTGAATAGCAGCATTATCTTTTACCACTTATTAATATAATCAATATCAATTTGGTCACGGCGTTACATTTTGTTTTCCATTGACATAACACAGTAGACATAATCAAATAGTGTAAGCTATTTTTTGTAGGTATGCTTGGGCATTGCTCATGCTATAATTATATGAATAGGGTCAGTTGATAATGTTTCCATCTCAAAGTTACCTGAGTCATGTATGTGTATGGGTTGTATGTCCGTCTGTATGTGCATCTGTACATCAGTGTTCTTTTTTTTGCAATATCTCAAGAATCGTTGGATGGATTTTGTTCAAACTTTGTACAATCCATGATGCATTTAGAGGTACAGATTATTGGATATGATTTTGGTCCATGAGGTCAAAGGTCACATAGCTAACAAATATGCAAAAATTATATTATTATCAAGATAGTTTGAGAATCCTTGAAGGATAACATGATAATAATACTGGTATGCGTCCAGTGAAGTATACTCCGCAAAAAAAGAAACTGGACACTTGTATGAGACCAAATATTTCGTATTCATTAACGATTAAATATATGATATTGTATATCAAATTAAAGATCAAATTACCCTCTTCAATATTCGCATGAAATCCAGATGAAATCATTCATGCATGATCTGTCACGGTCAATTAACCACACCAAGGTCTGTTTTCAAAAATAGCAAAAATGGAACATCCACTCAACCATATAAATGTTGATAAGCATAATCTAAAACGCTATATTCATGAGATGGCATTATTTTTCATTACAAATGTGACCTTTTCTATCTTCATCTCAATAAAGAGTATAAATGAGGACAAAATTGTGAACGTTATAGGTGTTATTTTCATCCAAAAGTAACAAAATGGGGAATTCCGTGGCAAAGCTTTATTAGTCAAAACAACAGTTTGTGCCCTTATTTCAGCATGAAAATGGTATAAATTCTTCTCAAGAATTATACCGTAGTCCAAAGATCTTCAAAACCTGAAGTCACCCTTGGTCAAACATTTGGGCAGTCTTTAACATGACATTTATGTAGGTATCTATGGTTACAATTGCAGGAGACACATGAAATAGACAAGCTTCATGCATGTAATACAGACCAGTATGATAACGCTCTCATAACCTGACCCTGTTTTATTGACAAATTTGTATTTCCAGAGTTTGTTCATAACAATACAGTTGAATAATGTCATAATTTACTTGCCCCGCTCATCTTGTTTTAAGTGAAACGCTTACTATTATTTCAGTCGAATGGTGTGGTCCTCCATTGTTTTGCTATTTTTGAAAACAGACCTTGCTAGTGTTAATTGACCATGGCATTTCATGCATGAACGATTACACCTTTAAGTTACACCCTGCATGTAGAGGACTAAATTCCCTTTAATTTGATATATGATCATGTACACTTTATCGTACATTAATATGAAATATTTCAACTTATACAAGTGTCCAGTTTCTTTTTTTGCGGAGTATATATGACCTGATTAGGGAATGGGGTCATGGGAGGTCATAGGTCAACAGGTCAAAATATTGTTGTTGTTTTTTGTTCTCACAATTAAGTTCCAGAATCAATGTTAGAAAGAGTACTGTAGGTAAACGACAATTTTCTGAAACTGTTTGGGGCACAGGTCAAAGGTCACTCGGATAATTACCAATTCAAAAACAAACATTTACTAACACTGCAATCATGTTACATGAAACAAATCACAAAAATTAAACATTTGTATGTTATTTTGAGAAACAAGGTCAAAGGTCAGATGTCAAAGGTCTCATATTTCATTGTTACATTTAAGTATGTATTTTGGTTTTAATATTTGATGGTTCCATTAACTAACTTCTGAAATAGATAAGAATTTCAATTATGTCCTAAAAGATTTTTTGATCAATAGAGGGCGCTGTGCTGCAAATTTGTGTCATGCGGATGATCATTTAATAGCATCTTGGTTATATCACCCATTCATCTAGTTCTTTATTGATTCTGGATCACTACATTAAAATTATATCATATTATTCATCTCTTTAATATCTCCCATATATATAACATGTACAATTCAGAGGTCACAGCGTTACAGTCACGGCGTTACAGTGCATAGATACATTTATGATATCATATTTACTATGAGCATTGGATTTTTTCTACATTTTTATTTGGATGTTCTAGCTTGATGTCTAGTACAAAGAATCAATGTGACAAAAGTGCAAAATGTTCCTGTAGTTCACAGAGTTTACTTAGTTTCTTAGCATGTAAGAAACCCATGTCTTTTTGCCGTCACGGCGTTACGGCAGATATTGATATTCATAATTAATAATTTATTGGGAATTTTGGTTTTCTTGCCTATTGTAAATTATTGGTAGGATAGTGGTTACAGATGCATATCAAAAGTTGGTTCTAGATATTTAGATTTTATTAATTATTTGGACTTTCATTGTGAGAAACACCCTCTGACCGTCACGGCGTTTGCTTGGAATTGCCCATAGAAACCAGCCCTAGTGTTTCCAAGACATCCGTAAATGGTTTAATGTATTAAAATGTAAATAGCAAACTTATAGCAAACTTGATGGAACAAAATGTCCAAGTACTACAAAAATCCTTTTCCAACAATTTTTTTTTCCATTTAGGAGAGTGCTCAAAATGTATTTCGCTGTGGTCTCAAATAGAAAATTTGTGGTTCAAAATCAATTAGATTCTAAATGCTTAAATAATGAGACCTATGGAGAAGAAAAGGAAGTTATTAAATGAGTCTTGTAAGCACACCCATCCATTAAAGGGAGTGTCCTCCATTTACAAATCGTCTGAACAGTTTCCAGTAGAGGGATGAGGATGAACGTGACACCCACAACAAATTTCAGATCGAACAACCCTGTAATTTGGATTCTATGAATAAAAAACGAATGTATAGAATTCATCCCTTCATCGAACTACATATCGGCCAATAAATGTGTTTAACTGATTAAGCATAATATTACAACAATATTGCAGTTATTCTTGTAAAAATATTTTATAGAAGACATTTTTTAAAGGTATGCGACGAAAAAGGTCTTGAAAATGGAGAATAAACAATTACAACATAGTAAGTTCTACGAGTCTTAGTTATTTTGTTTTGTATTCGCTTAGGCCGTTGTTCAATCACAATCTGTGCATGGCTCACGCACAGCCACGGGGGGCTCGCCGCAATGCGTCGGCAGCTATTGATGCAAAATGTTGCACAGGCGAAGACTCGTAATGCAATATAAACGACGGTCCGTCGCTTTTATTATTTTTAGGTCTTACAAACTATATATCTCCACAAAAAGGAGATTTCAAGCCCTAATTTTTTCAGGCAAGCTGTTAAATGACATTTTCTTTCATATGAGACAATAACCTTGCAACTTGAAATTTGGCTTGCAAAAGCGGACACTCCCTTTAAGACCTTATTGATCCTTGGTAATGGTAATATATGCTGCATGTATTGAAGGTGTTGTAAAGTACTTTCACAATGCATTTAGCACTGACCAGTGACCAGTATAAAAGTCTGTACAAACTTGTCAAAAAACTTGTCAAAAAACGTTTCATATACCTGTGTGCTCAAGTCAAGACATACTTCAGCTTCAGTCTCAGATAGAAAATGTGTGGTCCACATCAAAACGATTCTAAATCGTTAAATGATAAGATGAAAAAACAGATGAATGATTAAATGATGAGACGAAATGAGACGAAGGAGAAGAAAAGAAAGTTACTAAATGAGTCTTGTAAGTACACTATTGACGTAGTGCAAGTTACGTGTAGGTATTGTATGATATAAGGGATACAGGCATCAAGTACTTTCATCTGGACAAGACATTTAGCACTGACCAGCGACCAGTATAATTTACAGTCCCATTCTAAGTCTAGATGCATTGTGTTTACAGTCTGTAGTCCATTTAATATGCACATTTTATCTGCTGTACCAGTGTAATTTACAGACTAGCCAATACGTGTCATTGTACAATTTGTGACCTAGTAAAAAGTTAACCTGGTCAAAAATTTGATATCAAGACTGCCTAACTAGACTAGATTACATGTACATGACTTGTACTAGCTTTCATTTTGCAAGCCAGCCATGTAAATTTAGGACAACTCAAAGGGAAAGTTTGTAGTATTGTTATATTTAGAATAAACTTTTCTCCAAAATGGAACACAAGTTGCATTCAAACAAGTTTTGGTGAACATACAATACAAACATGTAAATCAAAAAGATACTCAATATAATTTATAGTTCCAAATTAAAAATAAATAGAGCAGGTCCTTTGGGGAAACACAGTAAAAGCACTTTAGAGTTTAGAAGGGTGTCTCTTATTTCCAGTTTCATTCTTTGAATTTCTGTTTGCACTTGTATTGAGTTTCACCTTGTGAGCACATTTCCCTTGGATGTTTAATGTGCAGAACAAACAAGATCTACAAAAGAGGCGAGGAAGAAAAAGACCTCGCAAAAATTCTCCTGCATTAACGGAACACCACAAGTGTAATGTATTCCGAGTCTCTGGTAATATATATAAGCATATTATGTGACCCATTATCATTCCACCATGTCCATGATAGTTCTTAAGTAAGCAAGGGCATCAACAGCTTCTCAAAAGTTGGGGGGGGGGGGGGGGGGGGACATCGGCGAGGGAGAGGTTGTGATAGAGGGTGTCCCCCTCCCACTGTAGGAACTTTTGCACTTTTGGGCTTGAAATTGTGCGATTTGGTGTATACCTGAGACAGAAACTTCACATAATACATGTATGTCGAGTAAAATCTATGGAATCAAACATACATAATGTATACAATGTGTACAATCCCCTCCACTTTCAACTGTGTGGGGGGGGGGGGGGGGCAATCCCCTCCACTTTCAATTGTGTGGGGGGGGGGGGGACAATCCCCTCCACTTTCAACTGTGTGGGGTGCAGGGGGGACAATCCCCTCCACTTTCAACTGTTGGGGGGGGGGGGGGGGGGGACATGTCCCCCCCCCCTTCCGTCCCCAGCCTGTTGACGTCCATGTACATGTAAGTAAGCGTCTAAGGTTATGATTGTCAAGTTATACTGTGATGGAAAAAGAATGTACATGTAATATTCCTTGCATACATTCATTGTACAAGTACACCTTACAGAATGTTTACCCTTTGCCAACGAGATATTGAATTTCCTATAGAGTTAATACATGGTACACCAGTTCTGATAATGAATGGGTTACATTGTGAGTGACTAGTTTAGGAGCCTGTTGCAGAAAGAGTTGTGATTAAAGGCAATGTAAAATCAAAGGCAACTTTGTGTTTTCAAACAACTACATTGCATGAGAGTTGTATTTGATTCATGATTTAGCACACACTTGCGTGTGATTGGCAACTTGTGATGAAAATACAAATCTCTTTTATGCAATTCAGATTTCTTTGTCAAATGGAGAGTTCTTTATGCAATGGAGAAATGGGTTTGGTTGATCTCAACTTATGG
>JBAMJV010013640.1:0-17322 GCA_037951105.1 Echinarachnius parma | reverse complement strand
CCTTTTTTTTCAGAACCATGCAAATAAGCTAATAATCCTTCTAATGCTTGTAAACAAAAGATTGCCCATGGTTACCAAAGTGGCAACCTCAATGAATTTTCTATATAGAAACCATTTAGAACATGAATAGATAAAACAAAATCTTGAAATCTCTCCAGGTCCGATACACAAAATACTGTCAACAGGACCATATTGAATGTTTTGATCTTGAATAGCTAAAAACAATAATATAAGTAAAGTTCAAATCCTCATCTTGAAAAGAGATACCATAGTTTTAATGATATGTCTTAATAAATAAAGAAAACTTGACAGAATCTATATTTCTATAATCTGATATTTCCACTAAGTCTTGTGTGAAATTCCATGATAAATTAATGTCATAATTATGACCAAGTAATGATCGAGTATAATTATAACAAAAGGGTAAGTGATTCGGGCATAATTCCAGTCACTTCAAGTTGTTTGTTTCCTCTTAAGCATCACTTATCATGAAAATAATCTGTGTTTATTTTGACATAGCAGCATATTCAATAAATATACGTTTACATAACCAGCCTCCAGTGGCCAGACAGTTGACAGTGCATGGTTAGAAAAATATTAAAATTACTGCCATTACTAGTAAAAACCCAAAGTAATACCAAAAGTGCTAGGAATCATGCACTTATCAGTAACAGCAAGCTAAAGTTATTGCGTTTCCTATTTAAGATCTCAAATAAAGTAGGCAATGCTGGGCCCTGTTTATTTATTTTTTGTATAAAGGTCCAATCAAATAAACATCCTTATCAATTACTTGTTTTTAAATATCTGTATAACATCATTTGGCTACATGATGGCTCTTCATGGGACGGTCCAGGTTCCTGAACCGCTTCAGATCCAGATATCTCCTGGGTCCCTGGAGTGGCTGGACTGTCTGTTTGTTCAGGCATCTGTAAAATGAAATAGGAGAACAAGATTTTAAAAATATGTCCTATAATTTTGGACCAAATTAAATACAAAACAAGTATGATAAGGAGATGCATTTGAAAAGCACTGGAACTTTGCATACTGCATTGGTGCCCTAGACATGAAGCACGTGCAAATGTTGCCTACCAGCCTTACCAGTAGCGTAGCGTGGTCAGATTGTTAATGGGTGGGTGGGTGAGGGGAGGGGTGGGGCACACCATATTATTTTGTAATGTCCCCTTTTCCAAATTAGTGGGAGGTGGTGGGGGGGGGGGGGGGGGGGAGGAAGTGCATACCCCTCCCCCCGGTACATCCCATCGCTACACCACTGAGCGTTACATTCCACGATTTATGTTATTATTTGTTCTGAAAATTGCAGTTAAGTTTTAAAATAGTATAATTTCTTGAATCAATAGAACATTGTAGTTATGTAAAAAGTGCATTATTTTCATATTATTAGGATGTTCAATTTAATAAAGTACCTTCAGACTATAATTTGATGTTCTGGCCTGTACACTAGGCCTCCAAGAACGACGATCTGTTGATGAACCAGTTCTGACTCAGTGTTCACAATGTTGCTGGAGCACCACTTTGCCAGGATCTCAAAGAGGCCATTCTCTTCCTGATTTCCTTTCCTGTCATACAAAAAAGAGTGAAAAGAATCGCAATGAACAAAAGCAAGTTTACAATTAAAATATACATGTATCTATTAGGGCGAATCCATTCTCACCTTCTGAGAGGTTTTGTGTAATTTTATACTCAGTATTTTTCATTACAGAGTATATTATCTACAATTAGCTGTACAATTACAGTTAGCTGTGTTTTTAACAAATTGCACTTTGGTTAGCAATTACATGTAAGTTAACAATGTAAATTATTTAATTTGTACTGCACTTAATTTCTGTAAACTAATGAATCATGCACTTCAACATAGTACATTACTTCTTCGAAATTTATAATTGATCATACTATGTTCCATTTCCACTCTCTGGAAAACTGTAACGTGCTATTTTAATATGCAGTCACACAAACATGTACAGATGCGCTGTCTACAGTATCCGTCATTCATCAACGTTGATTTACATCTTTTTATGCCAGTGATAAATAAGTATGAAAATCAACTTATACCGGTAGTTCTAACTGTGATCTATGGTATGGAGTACCATGGCTGAGCCCGAGTATGTCAGCCTAAGCCTTGGCGAAGCCCTGGTCTAGCCCTATAGCATATTTGGGCCATGGCTAGCTAGAGTTAGGCTAGAGCTAGGCCTAGCCTATGGTATGCTTATACTAGGACGATGTCATTGGTTAACATTTTAAGATAGTCGATAGTGAATATGTCAATAATTGTATTAATTATCCCAAGGGAAAGGTCACAGCATAATAATAAGATATTGGCCTTTTACTGCTGGTCTAGTCGTACGTTAGAGCTAGACTAGTATAATCGTAATATTTAGTACTACTAGTACTAGTAGTATTTAGTACTGCTTAGTCTTACAAACTCTAGACTAGAGTCTTACTTAGTTAGCCTTAGTCTTACTTACAACTTAGTTAGACTGTCTTTAGACTTTAGATTTTAGGGTAGTAGTACTACTACTAGTACTACTACTAGTACTAGTACTATAGTACTTTATTATTATATTTTATGAAGTACTTCTCTAATATCATTATTCTAAAGAAGGTCTAACTATAATAAGTAAGACTAGTCTAAGTCTTACTGTAAGAGTTAGTAAGACTAAGCAGTAAGTATGACCAGTCCAGGGCCGGGGCAGGACCAATCCACAGGACAGTCGACTTTAGTCTTCTGTTTGGGCTCTGACAAGTCACAAGACAAGAGACATGTCTAAACATCTAAATTTGAACATCTCCAAAAATGCTTTCTACAAGCAGTTTAAACAACTACGTGGGATTTTCTTTTATATTGGACTTTTTGATTAGCGTGTTTATATCCGAACGTCTACCGGTAGCGGAATATAAAGATTGTTGATGGTTGTTTTGGACCTAATTTAATTTACTTAGCCCAGTTGTGGCTACGGTGAACTGTCGAATATTCCCCTAGAGCTCTGGCATAGGTCAATTAGTAAACAAACACCGTTTACCGCTGCGTGCGATATTTCAGTGCATCAGTGATAATATGAAATCCGTTCTTTATGCAAATCGAGCAATATTTACCTGAAAATTCCAGCGATCCTCCCGTCAACTGCAGGCTTACTTCTCGACATTCATGTTGCTATGCAGATAAAAAGGGATAACTGACAGCGAAGAAGGAGATATACTGTTCCCATAATTCCACCAGTCTCTCATCCATTTCTTGCGTCCAAAACGTAGCCATCTTGCATATTTTCGTCTATGTACAATGCATATCATTGCGTCATATCAATCAACTTCTGAATACTGTTCTGTGATTGGCTGAAAGTGCTACGACTGGTCGTAATAATTCAACATGTCGAATCCTTACTAGTGGAGCAGATAAGTGAAACAATCTTTCAAATGGTGATACAAGCACCAAAATTTGCATGCATATCCCATTTAAGCCACTTTTTTTGAAAAACCCGTTAGCCACTTGAAAATTAAAGATGGCGGCCATTTTCCAAGATGGCCGCCATTTGCACCATAAAAATTATATTTTCGCCATAACTTTTGACACAGTGATCCGATTTGAATGATATTGAAGTCAAATCTGACATTTTAACTCATGAAGAACTTGAACTCATAACGTAGGCCACTTACAACAACAAAAACGTTAGCCAATTGAAAAATTCAACATGGCGGCCATTTTTCAAAATGGCCACCATTTGCGCCATAAAAATGCTTTTTTCGCCATAACTTTTGACAGAGTGATCCGATTTCAATGATCTTGGTGTAAAATCTGACATTTTCAACCATGCAGAATTCAAATTTACAACTTTCAAGCACCTCAGGAGCTGCCTTCTACCATTATTCTAGCATGATATAATAATATGCATAGGCCTATCAATTTACAGTTTCCGAGTTTGTGCAGAAAAGACTTTGCTTCGCGAATTTCAGGGGGAATATTAGCAATACAACATGCCCGATGTGCATCACCATATTTGTGACATTGCGGCCATACACAGATACAGTGAGTTAGACGGTTAAAGAATAATTCCTCGGCTTTGAACCAGACATCATCTCACTGTTGTGTTATTAGGGTCTGCAACCCAGACTAGTTGCAGTCTACACAATTCTAGATTTGCCTAACTCTGAATGTGGGTCAGACAATTATGACCTACTGCTGTACTTGTAAACAACATACTGTAGACATGCAGTGTACATGTGACGTGCATGCATAGATATGCATGCACATACCATGTACACTGCGCTGCATGACTAGCTAGGCATGCACATCATTGTCATTGTCATTGTCATTGTCTGACCCTCATCAGAGTTACGCAAATCTAGAATTGTCTAGACGACTCTAGATTTGCCTAACTCTGAATGTGGGTCAGACAATGACCCGTTGTTGTACTTGTAAACAATATACTGTAGTGTACATGTGATGTGCATGCATACATATGCATGCACATAACATGTACACTGCATGACTAGCTAGGCGTGCACATCATTGTCATTGTCATTGTCATTGTCTGACCCTCATCAGAGTTAGGCAAATTTAGAATTGTCTATACTGCAAACGTCGAGCCCCTCTTACCATCCACCCTCTCCTTACACATACCAACAGTCATTTCCAGGACTACCAACAGTCCTTTTTATGACTCTCCTTTAAAGAATACCAACGGTCCTTTTTAGGACTATACCTACAGTCCTTTTCAGGACTATACCAACAGTCCTTTTCAGGACTATACCAACAGTCCTTTTCAGGACTATACCAACAGTCCATTTCAGGACTATACCAACAGTCCTTTTCAGGACTATACCAACAGTCCTTTCTATGACTATACCAGCAGTCCTTTTCAGGACTATACCAACAGTCCTTTCTAGGACTACCAGCAGTCCTTTTAAGGACTACCAACAGTCCTTTTAAGGACTATATCGTAGAAAGCATACCAACATTCCTTTTCAAGACTATACCCACAGTCCTTTCTACGACTACCAACAGTCCTTTTAAGGACTATATCCTGGAAAGAATACCAACAGTCCTTTTCAGGACTATACCAACAGTCCTTTCTAGGACTACCAACAGTCCTTTTAAGGACTACCAACAGTCCTTTTAAGGACTATATCCTGGAAAGAATACCAACAGTCCTTTTCAGGACTATACCAACAGTCCTTTCTAGGACTACCAACAGTCCTTTTAAGGACTACCAACAGTCCTTAATTTTCAGGAATACCAACAGTCCTTTTTAGGACTCTCCTAAAAAGAATACCCACAGTCTTTTTCAGGACTATACCAACAGTCCTTTCTAGGACTACCAACAGTCCTTTTAAGGACTACCAACCGTCCTTTTAAGGACTATATCCTAGAAAGAATACCAACAGTCCTTTCTAGGACTACCGCAGTCCTTTTCAGGACTACCAGCAGTCCTTTTCAGGACTACCAGCAGTCCTTTTCAGGACTACCAGCAGTCCTTTTCAGGACTACCAACAGTCCTTTTCAGGACTATACCAACAGTCCTTTCTAAGACTACCACAGTCCTTTTTAGGACTATCCTAGAAAGAATAACAAACAGTCCTTTTCAGGACTCACCAATCCTCTCCTCTTACATGGTGCAACCGCAAACCACACGTATAATTTGGGTTGCAGAACATAATACTACACTCACAAGATGGCTAGTTTGGCTCAAGAACCATCAAAATGGAAAACTGACTGGAATAAATGTTGTCTGTGTCAAGAGGACAGCAAGACTGAAGACCTCAAGTCACCTCCAACCCACTACAGTACAAAGCATGATGGCTATTCGAACATTGCATCAAATGTTCCACTCTTTCAAGCCATCAATCAACTGCCATTCGTGTTGGATCCAACACGATTAGATGAAGGCGATGGCATGGAAGAAACCTTGAGAAGGAACCATGCAAAATACCACCAGAGCTGTCGAATGATGTTCAACAACACCAAGCTGGAACGGGCAAGGAAAAGAGCACATTCTACACATAGCACAACAGATGACAAACACGGCAAAGCCCGAAGAAAGAGCTTTGAAGTCGGCCAATCTGAGTGCTTCTTGTGCAGGAATGAGGCTCCAGCATCTGATCTGAGACAAGCTATGACCATGCAACTCAACAAAAGACTAAATGAATGTGCCAAAACCCTAAATGATGGGAAGCTTCTGGCAAAACTAAGTGCTGGAGATGTCGTGGCACAAGAGCTGAAGTACCACGTGTCTTGCTTGACAGGCCTATACAACAGAGAGAGGGCCTATCTGGCAAAGACCAAGAATGAGGAGAAACGTCAAGAGTTGGAGGTATACCCACTGGCATTTTCTGAGCTGGTCACCTACGTAGTCGAGACTAAGAGTAGCAGTGAGGGTCCTGCTATATTCCGGCTTGCAGATATGGTCGGCTTGTACACGCAGCGACTTCAACAGTTGGGGATAGAATGCCCTAATGTCAACTCTACCAGACTGAAAGACCAACTATTAGCAGAATTGCCTGAGCTAAAAGCTTACAAGAAGGGAAGAGATGTGCTACTGGCTTTCCACGAAGATGTAGGCTCGGCTCTGTTGCAAGCTTCTGACTACTCCGAAGCCCTTCTCCTTGCAAAAGCAGCCAAGGTCTTGCGAAGACACATGCTGGACCACAAATCAACATTTGAAGGAACTTTCTACGGGGGATGTGTTGGAGAAGCCATTCCATCCACTCTACTTCAATTTGTGGGTATGATTGAACATGGAGCCGACATAAAATCTCAACTAAGATTTGGTGCATCAAAGACAGACCTAGCAATGGCGCAGCTGCTGCAATACAACTGCTACGCAAGGTACAAAGAAGGAGCAACTACTCACAGACATGCAAAAGACCGGGAGACCCCATTCCCTGTTTACATTGGAATGTCCGTCTTTGCAAAGACAAGAAAGAGACATTTGGTAGAAATGCTTCATGAACACGGCATCAGCATTTCCTATGACAGAGTGCTTGAAGTGTCAGCACAGCTTGGAGATGCAGCTGTTAGCCAGTACGTAGAAGATGGGGTGGTATGCCCACCAATTCTGCGAAGAGGGTTGTTCACCACATCTGCCATGGACAACATAGACCATAACCCAACTGCAACGACAGCAAGCACCTCCTTCCATGGCACGAGCATTTCTGTCTTCCAGCACCCTACCCTAGATAATGACGGTGAAAAGCGAGAAACACTTCAAATCAGAGACAGCAAGGTGAGGGCAGTCCCAGATCTTCCTGATTCTTTCACCAACATCCGCCCTGCTTACTTCACCAAGAAGAATCCTTCTCCACCCCACGTTGATGGGCAGATTGTATCAGGCCTGGACCTGCTGACACCAAACCTATCCATGGAATACGAATGGCTGGAGAAAGTCTGCGTCTCGGAAGAAGTAGATGGTGCAGTGAATGTTAGTTGGGCAGCCCATCATGCAGCAAAGAAGAGAAGCCCGGCATTTGAAGTGAGCATTACATCACTGTTACCTCTTCTAAGAGATCAAGCCCACTCCATTGCCACAATAAGACACGTTATGGACAAGATCAAGGACATAGTAGCATTCCTGAACCCAGGGCAAGTACCTGTCATCGCCGCTGACCAGCCAATCTATGCACTGGCCAAGCAGATCCAGTGGCACTGGCCAGACCACTATGGCGAAGACAAGTTTGTCATCATGTTTGGAGGCCTGCATATTGAGATGGCTGCACTGAGATCGACTGGAACTCTCCTCCAGAACAGTGGGTGGACAGGAGCCCTCGTTGAGGCAGGAGTGGCCTCATCTGGTACGGCAGATTCATTCCTCTCAGCTGCAAGCGTCACTAGAACTCGCCAGGCACACCAGATTACAGCCTGTAGTCTCTACAATCTCCTGAAGGCAGCCTACACTGATTACTGCACAACCGAGGTAGCGGAAAACCCCGGTGGAGTGATGGGTTTCGAAGACTGGTGTGAGAGACGCAAACTACAAAGCCCACAGTTTCAGTTTTGGAACCTGGTCCTGTCGATGGAACTGGTGATTCTGTCACTCATCCGGGCATTCAGAGAGGGTAACTTCACCCTGTATCGTGAAGCACTGTCTGGGCTGCTACCATATTTCTTCGCGAACAATAATGTGAACTATGCAAGGTGGCTTCCCATTCATCTAAGAGACATGATGACCCTCGAGCAGAAACACCCCGAGTTGGCTGTCGAGTTCCACAATGGCAAGTTTGTTGTGCACAAGTCAAGGCGGGAATTCTCAGCAATGGCAATCGACCAAGCTCACGAACAAGCAAATGCCATCATCAAAGGAGACGGGGGCGCAATCGGTGTGACCGAAGACCCATCAGCACTGAGAAGATGGATGGTAGCTGGCCCTGAAGTCAGCCATCTGGTTGCTCAGTATGAGGCAGTCTCAGAAGCTCGAGATGTCACTGAATGCAAAAAAACCCACCATGAGCAGACTGGACGAACTCAAAAAGCATTCCTTGAGAAAGTCGACAGATTAACTACGGTGCTGGAGGATATGGGCAACCCTTTCCAGGAAGAGACCGGTGATCTGCTAGCCTTAGATACCAAGGACATCGCCCACCCCAGTGCTGCTGAAATGGTTGGCACCCACTATGAGAGGGGAAGATCCCGCTTCCAGGAATTCATGAGGGGGATAGAAAGTAAAGATGATGACATCTTCTACGAACCAATAAAGAAGACCCCGCTAAACTTCTTTCGACAAGACCAAGCTCCTACCAATCCTAAGCAAAAGGTTCTGAAGGAGGACTGTCGCCTCTTCTCACAGCTCTTCATCTCATGCCAGAGCAGAGAGTGTGACCTGCAAGAGTTCTTTCAACATGAGAACCAGTCATTTCCTGCTGCACTGAGTGACAGTGGAAAGCTCCATTCCTGCCAGAAGTCTCAGCTTGCTTCCATTCTTGAGACACAGGTTACACTACCAGAAACTGAACCAAAGGCTGATGCAATAATCATTGATGGTTCGGCTTTGGTGAATACCTTGACACCCCGAAATTCTAAGACCTTTGAGGACTACGCGACTTTAGATGTCCTTCCCACGATCGAAGCATACTCTTCCAAGTACAAGAGAACAGACGTTGTTTTCGATGTATATCTGCCATCCAGCCTGAAGACGGAAACAAGGTCAAAGAGAGGGCGGGGAGCCAGACGAAGAGTAACCGACAAAGGCAAATTGCCCCAGAACTGGCGGAGCTTCTTGAGAGACAATGAAAACAAGACAGAGCTTTTTCATTACTTAGCTGACAGAATTGCGGGGATGAATACACCAAACACAGTAGTCGTGACCAAGGGAGCTACTGCCATCAGCAACCAACTGATCAGTCTGGATGAGGTGACTCCTTGTAGTCACGAAGAAGCAGACACGCGGATCTTCGTTCATGCCAGGCATGCAACAGCTGCGGGGAACAAAGTTCTCATGATCAGTGCCAACGACACAGATGTTGTAGTCATAGCAGTCAGTACCCTGTCATCCCTACAGGACCTTGGCCTGCAGCAGCTGTGGATTTCTTTTGGCCAAGGACGGAACCGGAGATGGATTCCAATACATGATCTTAATTCCACAATTGACGCAGAGAAGATCGCAGGGATGCTCTTCTTCCACGCCTTCACTGGATGCGATGTGGTGTCGGCCTTCCGTGGGAAGGGGAAGAAGTCAGCGTGGCAAACATGGGATGTGTATCCGGATGCCTCTCATGTCTTCACTAAGCTCAGCCAGTATCCACCAGCAGTTGACGATGGCGACCTGGAGATTCTAGAGAAGTTTGTTGTCACAATGTATGACAGATCGAGTTCATCTACAAGCGTTGATGGTGCACGCCTGGACCTATTTGCTCGAAAACAGAGGCCGTATGAAGCCATCCCTCCGACTCAAGCAGCCCTCCTTCAACATGCCAAGCGCGCTGCCTACCAGGCAGGTTGTATATGGAGTCAGTCGACAGTTTGCCAGCCTGAAACACAAAGTCCTGCTGACTGGGGCTGGACACAGCAAGGGGACCTGTGGCAGATCTGCTGGACAACACTTCCACCTATTGCAGAAAGTTGTCAACAGCTGACCAAATGCGGATGCAAGACAGAATGTCGCGGAAGGTGCAAATGCTACCGCTTTGGCCTCACCTGCACAGGACTATGCAGCTGCAAATGCCAGGACTAATTCATGTATGGACATGGACGTGCGAGTGACACTATAGACACACTACGTGACACTTAAATAAATTTATTGTGGATAATAACATGTACTCACCTATGATATCTTTATAAGATGCATGTGTTTGTTTGCCTACCACATTATGTACGACATCGGATTGGATACAGTATATTTTGATACTGTGGTAAACCAGGTTATTCACATGTATGTGCTGGTTACAGTAAATTATCTAGCATTGCTCAGGTCAAGTCAGTAGAAGCCCTGCTACTGACAGCGGCTTTGCACATAACAAGGGGTAGCTTTATCCAATACGGTTGTCAGGTGGTTCTTGTGTATAATTGCTTGATGTATTGTTATTTTATTGGATACTTATAATGTTGCTCGCTCGATTTCCGGCTCCTTCTTCAGCTTGGAATCTACCGCGTTGGCGGGATTTTTTTTATTTAGTTGCTGCTCCATTAAGAGACTACATTATGTTTACCAACATTTTGGTTTACAATTTTGACGCTTTATGGATGCTTAAAGGGACTTAGTAACATTGTCCAAATGCTCAAAATTGTTTAGGAATCGCAATGGTTTTCTCATACCATATCATATTCAAATCAACAATAAAACCGCAGGACAGGTTTGGTTTTTTCAAATTTCCATTTTGTTCAAAAGATATTTACGATTGAAGCATACAAATATGAAATTGTCTGCGGGATAATGTCATGTTGTGTACACAGTAAGTACAATGAGTTAGTAAATATGTGTTGCATTTTGCTCATCTCAGCCCCAGAACATCCATTAACATGAAATGTAAACACATTACTTTGTGACATATCAGATACACATTTTATTAATCACCCATCACTTTTTGCACTCGCCAAAAAATTTGTTACTAGATCCTTTAAAGAATCAGACTCTCCGTAGTACAAGTTAAATTAAAGGACGCTATGCCGGTACAATTGTTTCCTCTCAATAACTGAATGGAGTGATTTATATTATATTTAAACTGTAACATTAGGTTATAACCTTTGAATTGTTTATACATTTTTATTTTGTTTATAATTTTTTTAAATTTTACAATAGCGATTAAACAGATCACAAGACAGTATTTATGATTGTCAAATTCATTGACAATAATGTAATAGGAAGGGTTGAATCATGTAAATATATAGGTGTCATCATTGATCAAAATATGTTATGGAAACATACAATTTAACATGTAAAGTAATCAAATGTGTATAGCTGTTAAAAAGAATACGTTTATAATAAATCAGTACACGGTTTGACTTTTTATAAATCAATTATTTAATGTCATTTTGATTATTGTAGTGTGGTATGGGCAAATGTTTCAAAGACTCATTTAAATCAATTGCAGGTGTTACAAAATAGATCACATTGTATTGTAATGAATGTTGATTATATGTATCCCTCAGATAGTTTGTATGATACTCTGAAATTAGATCGCTTATATATACAATATATGTACAATTTATCGGTCCGTTCATAAAATTTGTCCACTTTACCAGGGCAGCATCTTTGTATTCCGTGAATCAGTATATTGTACACGGTCTGGTCCAAATAAACTAAGACTTACTCAGCCAAAGACCAATTACGGGAAAATGTCCGTTATATCTAGGGGCCAAGATTAGGAGTTGAATTATCCTAAACCCCATCATCCTGGCCATTTTTAGCAGACAAACTTAATTATTCAACATATTCAGCTAAATCTACAAGACTCCTGGTATTTAGTCTTACAATGTATTATTATACTTATTGTGTATTCTACTTCTCCATGTATTGTATGATTGTATGTTTTTATCTTGGCCTGGACCACATCTACAAAGTAAATGGTCCATGGTATGGATGAAAAACAGTTTGTAGCTGACATCCCATTAGTGGAGAATAAATAAATAACTAAAATGAAATAAATGCATTGCTTAATATTTGTAGGAATAAAAGCGAGCACTAAAGTTTAATTATTGTTCAAATCTGTGTTTTATTTATTTAGACGGAACCTGGTGATACATACAAATACTAAATTACTAATCTTTGCTGAATACATTGAACATTTTATTTTGTACGGAAGCAGTCATGGATAATAAAACAGTTAACAAGTATACTATTTTCTTGAAATCTGTTAGAATAGATAGAAGACAGTTTTTGAAATGCTATAAAGTTGTAAATTCGAGTTCTGCATGGTTGAGAATGTCAGATTTGACACCAAGGTTATTCAAATCGGAGCACTGTGTCAAAAGTTATGGCGGAAATAGTATCTTTATGGTGCAAATGGCGGCCATCTTGCAAAATGGCCGCCATCTTGAATTTTCAAGTGGGTAACGTTTTTTTTCTCAAAAAAGTGGCCTACGGTATGAATTCCAGTTGTGCAGGGTTGGAAATGTCAGATTTGATACGAAGGTTATTCAAATCGGATCACTGTGTCAAAAGTTATGGCGGAAATAGTATTTTTATGGTGCAAATGGCGGCCATCTGCAAAATGGCCGCCATCTTGAATTTTCAAGTGGCTAACGTTTTTTTCTCAAATAAGTGGCCTACGGTATGAATTCCAGTTGTACATGGTCAGAAATGCCAGATTTGACACCAAGGTTATTCAAATCGGATCACTGTGTCAAAAGTTATGGCGGAAATAGTATTTTTATGGTGCAAATGGCGGCCATCTTGGAAAATGGCCGCCATCTTGAATTTTCAAGTGGCTAACGGGGTTTTTGTTTAAAGTGCCCTAAGAGGGATATGTATGCAAATTTTCATGCTTGTATCACCATTTGAAAGATTCCCCTGAAAAAAGTCACTTATCTGCTCCACTATACGACTAGCTCTACGATCAGTCGTAAGAGCTGGGTAGAGCAGGTGTGTGACGTCACACTTCCAGTCGTAAGGCCTTACGACCGGTGAATCGTGGCAAAATCGTACAGTGTGCGGCGGGCTTTAAGCCCAAGTCCAGTTTGGGGAAAGTAGCCGAATACATCTATATTGATCAATATTGTTGAATATGTATTGTAATAGGGCTTGTGTGGTTAAATCCGAACCTAAGCATCGTTAAAAACAGAAATATCAGAAGAAATCCAATATCCGCCTGTGTAATTCATAAATCCACCGCCCGTTCAGACCTGTCAGCGCCTCTAGCGCTGGGGGAGATATCGACAAGCTAGGGACAAGCCCGTATTACGCGACACCTCGTGTACACGTCGTGGTCGTAATACACGTAGCGTATGAGCGATTCTGCGCTGGCGATATCTATCCGGCCCTAGATCAATTCATAATTTTGCAAATATATCAATTAGTAGGCGGTTTCTTGGCCAAATTTGGATAATCCTATATTAGTACAATTGTATTCTTTCACATTATTGGTAATAAGAGCTTCCATTTCATTTTTTTGAGAGGGGGGCGTTTCCAAAACTGGCCTTTACCTTTAAACTGACTACATGTAATTACATATTCTTAATTGTTTAGATTTTTTCCGTGTCATACCTTTACAAATGTCGGCTTCACAATACCTTTACAAGAATATGTACAATATAGTTGTAATATTATGCTTAATCAGTTAAACTCTTTTATTGACCGATGTATAGTCTGATGGAGGGACGCATTCGTTTTTCATTTGTATAATCCAAATTATAGGGCTGTTCGATCTGATTTTGTTTGTGTGTGTTTCATTCATCCCCATCCATCAACTGGAAACTGTTCAGACGTTTTGTAAAAGAGGGACTGTCCCTTTAACGATAGGGCTTCTGCTGAGAACTTCCCTGATTGTTGTGAAATGAGCAGTGCAGAATTCTTAAGAGGTGCTAAATAATGGTCTATACAAACTAATCATAATTTATTGCAGGTACTTGGACCAACATGCGGGCGCTTGTCGGATGTTAGCAGGCAAAACATCCCGAAGCCATCAAGGACAGGCAATTTATATACCACTCACGATTTTTGTTTATACTTTGTGTAATAATGGAAAGTTATTTTTAATAGCTTAATTATAACGGCACATAGACTTGAAGTTATGTTAAACATGCAAGCGAACAAATGCGAGAAGAAAATCCTTTACCAACATTAATTTTCCAAATAAACAAGCCCTGTTTATTGTATGTGTCGTGTTTGCTTCTACCTCTTTTAGGCAGATTATCAACAACACCGAGGCGACGATGAGGGCGCCAGACAAGCATCTAAGCGGTCTTTTAATCTGGCAGTGGCGGGGATGTATTACGGTTTAGTTACAATCATCATTGTCGTTATTGTATTAGCGATCGTGGTGCCATCGAAGTTGATATAAGTGTAAGCATTTTGTTAATTGTAAGCTTACAACTTAAAGGGATAGTCGAGTTCTGGTAAAGAGGGCGCTACACAAAATATTGTTTTTGTCAGATAATGAAAGACTGCGTGTCAAATTCGAAAGAGCATACAATTTTAATGACAGTATAAACGTTATTTGATCAAAATCGGTTCAGAAATGGCTGAAATATCCATTAACATAACCATTTGTAATACATGTGGGGTCCCACAATTATTCGATAATTTTGAATTAGCCGTTAATTTTGTTTGTGAATGCTTCCTCTTTTAAAAAAATTACAAAAGAGGTTTTTAATTAGTTGTTGATTATCTCTCTATCTAATCACTATTTGAACAAAACATCACATGTACAATATTTTATTTTAAATGATTGAAACTGATGACTGTTTTGAAAACGCCCTTTTGAGTTGTAACGGTTTTTTTTTTAAATGATACATTGATACATGTGACAGGCTTTTTACTATTTTGTTAAATTCATTTTGAGCATGGTCATGGTGGTGGAGTTATAACTACACTGGGCCCAAAAAGAAACTTATATTTTTTCACATGATGATATATTGAAAATATGTCCACCAAAATTAACCAAAATGACACACGGGATTACTTAAAGGGACTTAGTAACATTGTCTATTTTTTCATTCTAGCGGTTCCCTCATACCTTGTTGTGTTCGTATTAACAATACAATCATGGGACAGGTTTCGTTACAAAGATATGTACGACAGAAGTATTTAGATAAGAAAAACTCCGGGCGAGTTTTTCTTCTGTGTACAAAGTGAGTGCAGTGAGTTATAGAATATCACTTTGCATTTTCGCTCATTACTTGGCCATGCAATGTCTATTTGACTTGAGATTTTCACACAATACCCTGTGGACCTATAAGATAACAATACTATACATTGCATCAACCATTCATCACTTTTTGCACATGTCAACAAACAGTGGCGTAGCTACGGGGGGGCACGGGGGGGCACGTGCCCCCCCAATCGTTTGGCAAAAAAAAAAAAAAAAAAAAATGACGACCCGACATGAAGCCAAATGTGTCTACAATGTATATCATTCATTATTATCACGTTTTATTTAATGTGTGATAATAATCATTATCAACGATAATAACCAACAACATAACAGTCGTTCCCTAGTACCCAGCTAGCCACCTGACGTTGGGCCGATGTCGGAATTTGGTTGCCGGATGTCGGCATATCGCCGTTGGCTCGAGGTTAAAATGTCCGCCAGCCCAACATCGTCACGACGTCATTTTTGTGATATATTGGCATAAGGTCATTTTCCGACAATGGCCCAACATCATGTCATGAGATGATGTTGGGCCATTGTCGGAAAATGACGTTATGCCAATATATCACAAAAATGACGTCGTGACGATGTTGGGCTGGCGGACATTTTAACCTCGAGCCAACGGCGATATGCCGACATCCGGCAACCAAATTCCGACATCGGCCCAACGTCAGGTGGCTAGCTGGGTACTAGCAATAGCGCATCTATATCAGTTTGAAGAATCCTTCCAATATAGCGCCGTATGCAAATTTTCAGTCCCGTGCGCGAGGATCGACGCTCACCGCATTTCAGAAGACATAGAGCGCGTATAGGCCTAACAAACTTCCTAGCATGGTAAATCGTTTATCATACCAAGGGCCCTTTTAGGATCTTGAATCTGCCTCCCGCTTTTATAGATAATTTTGACGCCTTCATGCAGGCTATAAAGGCGCATAGCTACACTACGTAGTCCTAAATGTCTAGGTAAAGACAAACTTCTTTTACTAATTTCTTCACTCCAAATGCACCCGCTCCATGAATTCATGATGCATAATCTAAGCATATTGTTGATGATCATGATTGAAGGAGCACGGTCATCTTCTCCAGAGTCGATATCTGCATCAGTTGAGCATAGGCCTACTAAAACTAATTCAAGGGACCCGAGCATAGCTGTTTTTTTTTTTAGTTTGAAAAGGACTGTAAATCTTAATTTTTGCGCTGTACGCCATGTTACGGCGTTTCTGACTGTTATGTGAATAAACAGCGACCTACACGATGCTCAGCTTAACCTATTATGTTCAACTTAATCTCGTTTCACTTTTCGTGTTCTTATTGTGTCTTTGTTTCGTAGTATATACGGTTTTACCTAGAGGTAAATATAGAAAGGAAATTAACTTTCTGACGTAGTAGCACGTAGGAAGAAAGAAAAAACATGTGTGCGGCCACTGCTACCATTACTCAGTGTACTAATGATGCAGCTAATGCTAGTGAAACTAATACAATGAAATGTACAAATATATAATGTACAATAAAATATAAAATTATATAATAAAGTATCGTGTATGGTGTTAGGAAAAGCGCATACACTTATCAAAGGATGATAATGACACTGCTAGACAAATGCATGCACACCCAGACACAATGGTATAAGTTATACCCTCCCATACACGCAAATTATACGTACACAAAAAACAAACATGTGATAAAAACAACAACAAATGAAAGTCCCCCTTTATAAAAATAGCGAAATAATTTTAACGAATAGGTTTTGAGCAAAATAATTTGTTTCTACACGTATTGATTACTTGTGTGTGATAATAAAATTCATTGGTGTAGCGTGGTCGGACTGATTGGGGGGCAACGAAATCACTAGCGAACCCCCGATTTTGTCAAGGTTTCTTTTTTAACCTAGACCAGGACCAAGTAGTTGAAAAAATCCTGTCAGCGGCGGCGGGGGGGGGGGGGGGGGGAGGCTTAGTCGTAATATTTTTTCGAAGCCTAGACCAGGACCAGGACCTAGCGGTTCATAAAATCCTGTCAGCGGGGGGGGGGGGGGGGTAGTCGTAAATTGTTGTCAGTACCTTTTTTTAGGCC